>VBVQ01002420.1:0-25049 GCA_011636635.1 Tetramorium simillimum | reverse complement strand
CCCCCCCCGAGAGTTCCCCGAGTTCGTATCGCTCGAGATAACATGTCGTGTTTACAACGGTGTGACGCCATTACCAATGTTAACGCGGACCGCCCCGCGAGAGACGCATAAATACGAGAGCTAATTACCGTGGCTGCCACGTATTAATTTCGCGACCCGCGCACTTCCACGTGGGAACCCGAGCCGGCGCGTGTAAACCGCGCGCACTTCTCTGATTGCCGATGTTTAATTTCGTTCCGCCGGAGGAGAAATTCGCGTCGAGACGGAACGGCGAAAATGTCGTAAATACACACCGTGGAAACTAATATTCGAATTATTTCGTGCAGCGCTGCGCGAAATAATTCGAAAAAGCAGATCTGCGCAGCTCTCGGCCTCTCGTGGAATGATCGCAACGCGCGCGCATACGATTGGGAATAACGATCGGTAGGCCGGGGAGAATTAATCCAGTTCCAAGACGCGATTTGAAAGTAAATGTTAATTGAGGATACGGAGATTTCCCTGGCCGGTCACAAAGCCACGATTAAGAGCGCGGTAATTGGCGCCGCCGCCAATCGCCGGGCTAATCTACGCGATCGCGCGGAGTAATATTGGCGTATACTTGCAACACGATCGCGTTATATATGCGGGAATCTATAGCAGTAAAGTTTACGCGCGGGATTTCTTAGTATTCATCGGGTATAATTGAAGCGCGCGAATTAAGTTCTACGAGTTTATTAAGTTGGAACTGTAACGCGCGTTACGAGTTGCGACGGCATGTGTAAGGATAATTGGTGCATTTACTCCAGAATATTAACGGACATTAATCGAACGAGCATCCGCAGCTGATGAAGCTTTATTCATCAAAACTCTATCGATCGGCAATTTGATTGTTCGTGTTGCTTCAAATTCCCAAAAATTCCTAAATACACATTGTACGTTGAAGAGAGAGAAAAAGCGAAGATTCTAAATGCAAAAGGTGCAGGCAAACTTTTATTATATTATAAACAGACCTTTATTATGTTATAAATCGTCCTGATGAAGTATATAAACAATAATTCCTTCTAATCGGTAATTTGAAACTATTTAAAGTGAGAATCTTAGTACGGCAATGAAACAATAGAGATTCTTCTTTGTTTTCTAGTAGTAATTTGTAGCAAGAATTTATGGCTCTTTGGGATATCCAATAATTACATATCCATATTTTTATGTGTATTTCTATTCCTTAGTGAATAAATACAACATTCTACGTGACCCATTATTTTCATTAATTTTTATATATTCTATAGTTACTGTACTGATTATTCTTAGCTTGTTCTCAGGATGTAATCAATCCGAAACTTAGTTGACAAGAAATTATTATATACATACTTCATCAGAACAGTTTATAACATAATAAAGGTCTACTGGTTTGCCTACACTTTTTATATTTAGAAGCTTCGCTTTTCTCTTTCTTCAACGTCCAAAGTATATGTAGGAATTTTTGTAGATTTGGGAATTTAAAGCAACACAAATGTAACATTACACTCGCGTGATCTCGAGAAAACGAAAATAACTGACGTTTGGTAAACAAATGACATTCCGCGTACTTTAATTGGCAAAATCGCGACACGACTAAACGATCGCTTTCGCGAGCGCGTTGCACCCGCGCGTGCATTATTAAAATCGGCATTATTCTTACAATCGGCCGCGTACGCGACAAAGATGAGGCACGTCCGCGGCTGCGCGACGCCGCGGTCATCGATAAATTTTATTGCGCGCCTCTCATCTCTCCTCGACTGACTAATGACAAATTAATTAACAGCCGCACATGCCCGCGGAAGACCGGTTCCGTTGAATACATATCGTCGTCTCGCGCCGCACTCCGGCTCCGATAAATCCTTGTTTTCACGGATTAACGCGCGCGCGCGCGCGGCGGGCAGCGCAATTGTAACGCGGCGATAAACACGATCGTTCGCGAGTGTTACGGCGACGATGACGCGCGACGGCAAGTGGCGGCCGTCGGTGCCGTCGGAATTTTTCCTATTTGCGTTTTTGAGCCGCGTCTCCACGAGCGCTGTTTCATTAGCCGACGCGCCGAAGGACGGCCGTTCTCGCGTTTCGCGCCTGGGACTTCATTATCAGGCGCGCCGTCATCGCGCCGATACGCTTCTGCTGCTCATCTGCGCGATTCCGTGTCTCCGGTATTTGCGCGGATCGCACAGACACCATCCGCGGAATCCTTGGAAGAAGATCGGAGGTTAAGAAAAATCGTTCTTCTCGTCGGGCGAGGTGAACGTAAACGCGCTAGCCGATAAACGGTCGCGTGGAACGATCAGTGTGGATAGTTTTATTGCGAGCCGTGCGAATCTCGATTGTGAGTTTAATCCGTAAAATGATTAGGATATTAAAACGTAATTAGCGAGGCGCCCGTGGGAGAGAACGGTGCCGCGCGCATGGAGACGTTGAACTGTCGCCGCAATCGCTGGCGATCGATCGACCAGCTCTAACATTTAAAGTACGAGCGCGTTCCGTCGCAAGTCGACGTGCGCTCGATCGAAACCGAGAGTCTCGAATAAATATCTTATCAGTACACTGAAAAAAATTTTGGTTGAAAACGGGCGAATCAGAAAAATCTTGTAAGATTGATCAAATATTCTGGTTATTATAATAGAACTCAATACTTTATAACTTATAATACTATAAGACTTTTCCGATTCGTCCGTTTTGAACCAGAATTTTTTCCAGTGTATGATATCCAAAATTTAAACGTTCACTGAAAAAAAAATTCTGGTTAAAAACGGACGAATCGGAAAAATCTTGTAAGATTGAGGAAATATTCTAGTTGTTAGGAAATAATAATAGAAATTTTGGTTTTTATAAGTTATAAAGTATTGAGTTCTATTAAAATAACCAGAATATCTGATCAATCCTACAAGATTTTTTGACTCGTCCGTTTTTTAACCAGAATTTTTTTGCAGTGTTTGAACATTTTCCATATTTCAAAGGAACCTGCTATTGCTAGTTTCTGTAGCACCCAATATATTAACCCGTGAAAGCTATCGAGACGTCTATCGAGACACGCAAATTTATTTTGCGATAACGCCGACTTCTAACGATTCCCGTGACGATTCCGTCGCCGATTCATCGTCTCCTCTAGCTTCGCGAGAATCGCCGACTCTTCTATTCTACTAATAATAATTCGCTTGCCTGACAATATTTTTTTCCTCCATCGGACAGAGATAATCGCGATCAACTTGCCTCCATCTACTCTTTATGTCTTCGCAGTAATAACGATTAAAAGGTGAAACACTCTCGCGCATCAAAGACGTCATTCGTACAGTATTGTACATATAAAAACGCCGTTCCTTTTTCTGTTCCTTTTTTTATTGTTTCGCCTTTTCGCCGGGCGAACATCTCGATCGCTATAGCGACCAATGAGTGACGAGCGGACCGCGGCTTTAATGAACCGGTTATGAGCGGCACGTCACACGGATATCACGCTGCGGACAGTTGAAATCGTTGCGCCCTTCTCCCTTCGCCCTAAGTTGTGACAAATTAATCGTAACCGCCGCGAGGCGTCTGAATCGATTTCGTAACGGCACCAGCTTACTGAACTGTTCGCGATGCATGCACATTAATAATCGCGAGCATCAAGATCAATTCCACGGATTTCCATCGACTCATAAATTTCGATATGCGAACTTATGGCTAACAATAAGTACAGCATGTATATGTATATGGATATAAAATTTTTTATTAGGAATCTTCTGCAGCACGGATTATCATTTCAAAAGCATCGGGTTTCGAACGCTAAAAGCGAATTTATTCCAATTTCTAAAATTTGAATTTTTGTTGCCGCACAAATATAATTTGAGTTTAACGCACGAGATTAATTGAATATCGAGGTAACAGGCGTTTGATAAATCGAATAGAAGATCACATTTTGCATCAGAGATATCGCGTTGCGTTCTTTATCGAGACGGTTAAATAAATGATTGCGCTATCACCATCTGATGTTGTGTCAAAACTTGCCACGAGAGTATAACGTCACGATTGTTAATTGCTGCTCGGTAAATATGAGAGAAGCGGGAGACAGGGTGTTCACGTTATACCAGAATATTATGTTATAAATAACCGGGCGAAGATAAACTTTAACCTCCGCACGACACCTGAAATCTTCTCGCGCGATTGTGTCAAATGTCACGGGAATCTTGATTGTATCATTCAAATGAGACAATCTAACTAAAGTAATTCACTCGATAAATCATCGAGCGTATCTGCTTTTAATATTTAAAAAAATGCTGAGAGGTGGCGCCGTTTAAAAATATCGAAGAATATGAATAGTAAATAGAACAATAAAAAATATGAATGCAAAAAATCACATAAGCGAATCCGCGAAAAGTTCCTTAAGCTCTCCCGGGAAAAAATCGATAATCTCTTATAAAACGTTTCTTATAAAACTGTAAATTTTTTTCCTGTTCTATTCCATTAAATAACTGTAGTATAATAAATATGTGAGGAAAAAAGAGAACTGGACATTTGTCATAGACAAAGGAAGAATGCACTTTTATGAATTTTAAATCCTCAACTATTTTTTTTTTTCCAGAAGAGCAGCAGGAAGAGTTAAAAAGCTAGATCCGCCTACGATTCCGATACTGGCGATTTAAAAGCTACCGCATACATGTCAGTGTACGTACCTACACGATGTCCTGCAACGAGACGCTTCCGTTTATTCCTCTTCCTCTCGAAGCACTCCCGAATCAAACCCTTTCCCAATTTTCCGCACCGTCGCACCTACGGACGCGTGTCAGTCCGCTGTGACAGCACGCGTCATTGCCGCTCGCCCTTACCCAGCACAGAAAGCACACATGAACACACGTTCTTCATTCACGCACTGCGTGTTGTCAAAACAGTACGTGATCGTCCTCGTCGCGGTAACGTCACGATTTTACACCAAACCCGTTATTTACTTGCAATCGACGGACAACACTCAAGAGAATATCCTCCAGCCGGGGGAGACGCGATCATCCGTCCGGAGGGATCACAATGCGAGAAAATCAGCTACGGTAGTCCGAATGTCCTCTCGATGTCTGTCCGGGACCACCAGGCGCGCGATATTCCTCCCGGAGCATGCTGGAGAACCACCACCGGTCGCGCGCTCAATCACGCTCGGAACTACGTCGCGCGGAACGACGTAGACTTTTTCGACGGTTTCCGTCTGACGGTGAGAGACGGTGACGGACGGACGGACGAGAGGAACGGGAGGAAGTGATACGCGAACGAAGAAGAGGACGGCGTCGTAGGCTGGCTGGACCGCCGGCCGGCTCGGGGCGTGCGCTCGTGTAGCACGTGGCCGCGAGACTGAGTATCCCTACCTCAGGCACCTTCGTCAGTCCGTTTGTCTGCCTCGTCCTTATCTCACCTAGCCAGCCGAGAAAGACTACCGCGGCCTTCTCGCGACTATACGCTCCGCTCTCCCTCGCGCCTCGCCGCCCGATCTCACTCGCGCCGCCGTCCCGCCCGCTGTCGCGCTCTCGCTTCCTCCGTCGGTCTATCTCTTCCGATCTTCCCCCATCTCCGTCTCCTTCTCCCTCTCGATCCGCCTCGCCGCAGCATCCGTCTCCGCGCCGCGCCGCGCCGCGCCGCTCCGCGTTGGAGGCAACACGGTCCAGCTGCTTCCCTCTCGCTCGTTCGCGCGCTCGTTCCTCTCCGTCATTCCAGCTGTTCGTCTCGTACTTTGTCCCTCGCCGTCTATCCGCCTTACATTCGTCTCTCTTTCCCCACCATCCAGCTACAACCTGCTTCTCTCGCGAGGAGCCCCACGATTCTCCCGCGACCGAAGAGACGACACACGTATGCGCGCTCCTTCCTCCCTCCCGGCCCCATACAACGGCCCTCCTTCTCGTCCAGCGGTATTTTATGCAGATTCGTGGCATGAATTCCGTTCCGCTTTACAATACCGCGATTCTCGCGAAAAATCACGGGATCACTCGCGAGCTTGAATTTGTCGCGGGGAAAAAAAAGGAAAGAAGTTATCTCGATAAGAGTCTGATCGTTAGACGACGATAAATCGAGAATAATACGCGTTATCACGATAACGTAATCTCTGTCGAGCAACTGATATTTCTTTTCGAAAACGAAAGAATCGATTATGATATTTGCATCTCACTACTGATATACTCTCCGGATTTGTAAGTCGAAAGGCAAAAGTGAAATCTCCAGTAATAATTTTAGACATATTCGCTAATATTCTATTAATCTCTTGTACACGATAATGTCATGATAATAAGTAGATACATGAGAAGTAAGATTATAATCATGATACACGATATATAATATATAATCTTCTAAACGTCTTCGAAATAATAGTAATAAATTTTGAGATAACTTTAGTAAATAATTAAAGATAGAGAGTTTGCAAAAATTCAAAAAGCATTTAGAAAGAATAATTAAATTATAATTTCAGCATATTCTAGATTTCATTAAATTGTTTTCTTAAACTGAATTAGGTGATTTTATAATCGTATTTATCATATGAAAAATCAATTTTATTATAATAAACTCATTCTATTTTTTTAATATTGCGAAAATTATCCTATTATAGTTTGCGATTATAGTTTCTAGTCTCGTTCTCTAAATTCGAAATTTAAAATGTTACAAATTTAAGGAAATCTGTTTTGCATAATATATTCTCAGTAAAATAATCAGTCAAAGCGTGATCTCTCTGATCAAATCGAAGGGCCGATGAATTAGACTGGGAAATTGTGTGACACACACAGTAAACAATGCAACATTAAACGGTGATTCATGTAACTATAGCAATCAACTATTTCGTAAATTGAGGAAAGCATTATCACATCGTGAACATATATGTCTACATATATCGCGACATATACTTTATTGCTTGTGCATTTTTTTCGCGCTAGTGGATCAACTACAGGTGCGGCTCTAGGTAAACATAAATCAAATCACAATCATAGCGGCACAACTTGAATTTGCAAATGTTCACGCTATAATCACAAAAATTATGAGATGCTATAACGAGTTCAACTGTTTTCAATTTTGTAAATTATACAGATAAAAAAAATCGCTAAAAATATAAGTGCGATTAGACTGTTGTTATAATTCGAAGCAATGTAAAATCTATAACGAAATTTGCAATTCTTTGTCCGATGATGCATTGACAGATTTTGTTATACATCGCGTTAACAAGGTAATGTTAACTTAGTAACAAAGTTGCGCGAAATAATTTGGTACAATTTAATCTGTATATTAATTAACATAATCATTTGTTAATAAAGGAAGAAGGGAATATTTGATAATAAATTTGATAATGTCACCTGCACTATTTCGCAAAAATTTCACAAAAATGTTAAAGCATAATGCACTTTAATCGATAAGGAATACGATGAAAAATATATGAAAATTTTTTCGATCAGAATATTTATATTATGTTTTTTTTATTGTACTTTTTATAAAGAGAGAACTTTGAATACTGGATTCTTTACGAGATGAAATAAGAACGAAACACGCTCTTTCTCCGGTGATTTCAATGCTTGACTGTGTCGGTGATTTTAATACGCGCATAAGTCATGAAAACATTCTTTGCTATTTTCTAGGAACAAACGTATTTTTTCAGATAATAGAGATTGAATCGTATTCATATTTTCTAAACGATAAACATATTTGATATTTTGCTGACTAATCAATTCACAATTATTTGATTAAATAATTGCAACGGTTATTGACTGTAGCAATGACTATTATCGTCGAAGAAACAATTTTTCATAATAATGGCTTATATTTTTTTGGTGCTCAATTTTGCAATATTTGTTACTTTTGTTACTTTTGTTCATTTTGTTACTTTATTTGAGACATGTTCGATTTTGCATTAATCGATTATGAAATTCATACAAAGAACCGCATGAACAGATGCGCGATCTGCGGAAGGAACCAGCGGAAATGTTATCCGTGAGATACGTGAACATTGTCGCGTTAACCGCATCGCAGTTCCCAGTCTTTGCGGCGCAATTGTTTGTCCTGCTTCTCTTTAAGATGAGACAAATCACGCACCATCTATCGCTACAGCCGCGCGGAATAATGCCGGAGAGGGTCCCGTTGCAGAGTAGGAGGAACCTGATTGGCGACCAATAGTAAGAGCCGCCACCCACGAAGTAATAAAAATTAATTTATCACACGGATCACCGCCTACGCCATTGCTCCGTTCGCGCACGCGAGACTCCGCAGCATCCCGCGGATAGCGCCACTTGTCGGGTATCCCTTTTATGCACAGCATCTTTCTCGACACAAATATTGAATTAAAGAATTGACATTATATAGCGTGTAAATTTGCGTTAAAGACGAAATTTGATCTTTGAACAAAAATTGATTAAATTTATTGTACAAAAATATTTTTTGTAATTATGATGATAATTATTAATAATATTTTTAAACGTTTTATTAAATAATTAAAAAATATACATTATAATTACATATTTCATTTATATATCATAAATTTATATATCACAGAAAAAATTTTACAAATATTATATGTTACTTCGAAAATTTAAAGACATTAAAAATTTAAAAAGTTACTATTTTAATTCTTTGCATTTCTACGTTGAGATGAATTTGACGTAATAATTTGGGTATTGTGATAGTTTCTAAATAGTGTATGATTTTAATTAGTAAATTATATTTTTAGCATCTCCCTAAATTACATCAAATAATAAACATTTTTTATTCACATTAGATCCACCGATTAGACTAAATTGAAAATAAAATGACGTGATTTCATTCATTTTTGAAAAACAATTTGAATCATAATAGATTTTAAAGCAGAATAATGAAAATTAATTTGTCCTAGTTGCATCCTAGATGGCAGCAGGTTCCAAGTCAAGATTTTCGATGCTTCAATAATCTTGTCGAAATTTTTTATGTTTCGATCAATACTTTAAATCTTTTATATTATTTATGCTACAATATATAAATATTATGAAATACAGACTAATACGAACACATTTGTTAAATATTTTCAAATTATCATTAAATGAAAATTGTCAAAGTCATTATCGGTGCAAAGATATTGATCTTGTTTATTCGTATCTTTTTTTGATGGATAGTAAAATATTATTATATAAATAAAATATTTCTTTAATTGTAATTCCTATCTGAATAAAATATTTTTATTTAATATTAAAAAAGTACGATTATGCTCTAAAAGACCAATGAGTGACTTGAAAATTTTTTATTCAATTTCAATAAATATTTCAAAGTGAGAAATAATAAATAAAAACAAAAAATGCTGTCGATAAATGTAAATGCAGAGTAAAATCTTGCAAAAGGATTTTGTATTCTGTAAAGCCAATTTGATAATTTATAATATTATAGTTTAGAATTCCGGCCTATTTTCGACCTCGATCAAGTTCGAGCGTCACTCCAGCAGTACTTTACATCTGTAAAAGGATTTTTAAATCTGTATATGTACATATATATATATATGTATATATATATATATTTATATATAAATAATATATATATATATATATTATTACATACTGCCTACTATAAATGAGAGTTCTGATTTGCTTCTGCTTTTCTGCTAAGATGTAAAGCCGACCTTAGATATGCACTTTTGGCTCATAAGGTGTATTTTACCTTCGACAGGGGTTAACCTATGAGTACCAACGAGGTACTCTTAAAGACTGCCAATCTTGGGTAAATTTTTGTGACCACCAAAAGGGACCCAGGAGCCCGGAGGTAATTGAAGAGTATTGATATTATTGACTACATACATATAAATTTTTCGATTATTAACATAAATATCTGAATTTAGTTCTTCAGATTTTAGTTTCTATCATTGTGCATGTATTTTATATGTAAAAATACTTATTTACGACATAAAAATTATCTTTTTTTCTCCTACAATTATCACTCAGTGGATAATGAAACTCGAATGATAATAATAAAATTGCAGTTTTTAATTGAAATTGAAAATATACTGTTAATAAACAAACATACAATGTTAGCGAAACAATAAGATAGTAATAAATTATAAGATTCATATTATATTGTGAGCTATTAATGTAAAGTTTTTTAATAATTTAAAAGCACCGACCGTCGGTGGTAGAAGTCATAACTGCTCACGCAGTCTAATATATTGCGTAATAAGTCTAAATTTAAATTTAAAAATCAGTAATTCTAAATTTAATTATTGTAACATTTAGCAATTTTTAAAAAATTGATGCCTAAAATAAATTCCTATATAATTGCACTATTATTACTGAATAAATTTCAGAAATTAAGTGTGTAATTATTGTAAAAATCGTTGCAGCAAAAATTGTACAATTATTATTCAAGAAATAGAAAAAAATCTTTTTATTTTTATTTTTATATAACTGCGTCATTATTTTGTCAATATTTAGAACTTATTAGAAGTTATAACTGTAAAATTCTATTTCAGCAAAATACGTTTTGCAGAATCATCTTAACACAATTATTGCATCCGTTTCCTATCTGAGTTTTTGTTACTTGGATATAATTGTTACTTCCGGAACAGTAACCATCCAAATCTTGAATTGGGTCCTTTGGACCCAGTGTGACAACCGAGGGTTAAGGCTGATATTACATGTGTCGTACAATGAACTTGTCGGACGCAGGCGATTGGCTGCGGGATCAAAAATTTCTCAAATCTCTAGAAATTTTCTATCCCGCCAATCGCTACGTCCGACAAACTCGTCGTACGACACATGTAATATCAATCTAATGCTGAATTCACACTACATACGACGTCCGACGTACGACGATACGATATCCAATAAGAAAATTCATTTCTATTAGCGTCATGACGTACGTCAATGACGTATAATGATACGATGTCCAATAAGAGAAGTCGTTTCTTGTTAGCGTTGTTATATGTACGACGACGATTATCGTACAAAAATGTTCGTCAAGATTCAACTTTCTTTCCAACATACGACAAATACATCGGAATTTCGAATTGAAGTTGGAATTTAATGTAAAGTTAAAATACATTGATATATACGTATTTTTATTAAATTTAAACAAATGGTTATGATGGATCATATAATAAGAAACAAAAAATATTTAATTATGAAAATAATGTGTACTTAGGTTAGGATAACATTTATTTCACTTTACTTCCTGCTTTAACATACATTTTATATATTATTACTTAATAATATGCGCACGACATTATAGAGATATATGAGATATGAGGGTGTCCAGTAAAGATTGAATCAATGCTCGTGAGCAGATAGAGCGGACTAAGCCGAGTCGAAAAGTCCTTTACCATTTTTCAATTTTCGCAATAGTTAACGAGTTATTAATTGTTAAAAATCGAAAGGAGGAATAGACAGCGCGGTGCGCGAGACGTGAGAACGGCAATGGCAGCACGGCCAGCGGCCCCTGCCCGCGTCTTGCGCACCGCGGCTGTCTATCCCTTTTTCCGATTTTTAACTCTTAAATGACACACTTAAAGGTATGTTGAATGATCGAATTCATTCTGTCTATTGAAATAGGATCAGAGTGAAACCCTATACCTGCGTTTCCTTTTTCAAAAAATTTCATTATATTTTGAAGAGAAAAATCGAAATTTAGGAGAAACTATTTGCATTAACCCTCCGTCAGCAACTATGATCCTGCTGTAAATATTTTACTGAAAATAAATCTCATCAAAATGTATCAAATTGCATATTGAAATCTGATATTAATTGACCCACTTTCAATAGTATTTTATTAAGATTTCAATAACAATTCAATATAAGACATTAAGATTATAAAGAATTCAATAAAATTCAAAATGAAATTCAATGTATGCAATAAATTTGATGAAGTTATTCAACAAAATTTATTTAAATTCCGCATTATATAAGTAGATCAGAATAAAAGTGTAGTTTAAATAAGTCTGAAAATAATAAACAAATAAATAATTTAATGCACTTGAAGAAATTTAAAAAATCGTAAATATTGTAAACTTCAAAATTTCTAATTAGGTAGTAAATTTAAATATTTGTGTTATAATTAACTTACAAATATTTAAATAGCTGGACTTAACAATTTATAATTTCTGAAAATATATTTAATCACTTATTTATTTATTATTTTAAGTACTAAATAAATTTTAATTATTAAAATTTGGACTACTTTGTCCAAATTTATTTAAATGTAATAAACAGGAATAGAATTAATTACTTATCAAATAATATTATGTAAATAAAAAAGCATTATCTTTTATTTATATTGTACATTTTATTTATATTATACAACAAATACACTACGCAAAAAAATTATGGCATCAAAAATTTATGCCAAAAATTACCAAAATTTAACAGATTATAACTCTGCGAGAAGTAATCGTAGAGCAACAAACTTTTTTTAAATTAAAGGTTAAAATCTCAGCTTTAAAATGGTGGATGCGACAGAAACACTTTAAATTAAAGGGTATGTTTGAGATTTTAAAATTAGCCAAGTTTGTACGGACGTGGATAATTTTTCTTCGAGCATGTTATATACATCAAATGAAAGCCTAATTCTTCTCCTTTAATTTGAGTAGTTGCTGATCGCTGTGCGATTTTTGACCGAGTTAACTTGGTTTGAAGAAGAAATGGTCGCTGCTAAACCGAATATGTTAATCGGCTTATTACAAAGCCTTATAATTTAAATTACGTACTAAAATGTTTATAAAAGCTACAATAATGTCTTTGCAATTTAAATTACATAATTAAACTCACCAGAACACATTATGCATACATTACAAATGTAATTATTAAATACAAATGTAATAATTAAACTTATTCTTTAAACATATTATTTTTTCAGTTACTTAACAGTTATTTAGCAGCGCCAAGTATTTTAAATACTATACAGAATCATATTAATAGTTGCATGGCATTTTACTATTAAAAAGTAATAATGAGATAATAGTTCTTCTGGTTGATATAAATACACGTTTTTATGGTTGGCGCAATTTGATAATATACCATTACCTTTTTTAGAACATTTTTTGCGGGCGTATACTTGACGCTTTTTTTACATTTTTTAAAAAGTAATATACATAATTGTAATGTATATAATTATTAATCCATAAATATATACATATATATACATATATTAATAATTATATATATACATATAAGTAGTTTTTCAAATTGTTGCACACGTAATCTTGTACATTTTTATGAAGAAAACATTTTTATGAAAATTGTTATAATATAACATGTAATAATTATAATTTATGATAAAGATTTTTTTAACAAATTTTTCTTAACTTTCATAAAATGTAAAAATTTTCTACTCTCTAAATTTTTTCAAGTGAAAACTTGACTCTTGGTTTGAGTGAATGCACTATCAACTCTTCACAGAGTGACTTTACACTTATTTTCGATCAGAGTGAAATGAAGGGATGGCAAGAGGTAATGGAGGAGATTCTTGGGGAGGAGTGGGAGGGGGAGGGATGGATGTAAAGACTGGAAGAGATAAGGGCGGGAAGGGGGAAAGAGGAAATAGGGAAAGGTGTGAATGAAGAAGGAATGGAGCGAGAGGAGAATACAGCGGAAACGAAGATTCGAAGGAATGAGAATGAGTGTGAGGAATGAATGTGGGAGCGTGTTTTCTTTCTCTCTCGTGCGAGCGAAGTAGAAATAGCGAAGAGATTGTAAAGAATAATTTGTAAGCGAAGCGGAGGTCCGCATGTACCCCACAAGAGGGAAATATATCTAATCTAATCGAATAATCCTAGTAGTTTGAAAATTTTTTTATTGACCATTAATTGCGATTATTGCTTTGCCATATACATATTATCCGCTATATATCAAATATTTTAGAAACTTTTTATTGATTCTTTTAATCGAAGTGAAATACTTTACTGTATATAAAATTCATATAAAATCTTGATATTTTTTTGGGAAAATATATATAAGTAACATTTCATAATACACCAGAACCAATTAGCCGAACACTATTAGCCGAACACCATTAGCCGAATAAATATTTTGGTTCATTTTATTCTAATTTTAAATCTACATTGATAAAGTATTGATACATTTATTTTTTCTCATTATAAACGATACTTTTATAACACTTTATTATCGTAATTATTTTACATTTTCAATTAGCCCTAATAAATTCGAAAAAAATTTATGCGGAAGTCCGCATGATATTTGCTGTATGTGTGCATTTATTAGACCATATCTTTCCTTTTCAAATGTGGAATAAGCGTCTAATAAATTCATTTCAGCGAAAACCTGTTTCACGCGTTTTACTTTCTCCGGATCTGAAACTCCGTAACATTCCTGCGTGATAAAAGAAGAAAAAAGAGATATAAAAATAATATACAGCGATTGAAACAACGCATCTAATTAGCGATACCCACTTCTAAAATTTTACGCTGCTCTGGAGTGACGCGTTGAAGGGCCGTAACAACAAGCCATGTACATTTCCCTTCCTGGATATCGTTATCATCTTTACCAGTGGTTTCAGAATTCCCAAAGCTATCCTCATAATCATTTTGTATTAGGAAAAAACGTCCCATTTCTAACAAGATGGATATTACTTGCTTAAACATCTCTGGATCTTTAATTCCAGCCTATATCGAATAATATTTCAATGCATTATTATCATTAAAGTAAAACAACCTTTTTGTATTAGGAAAATTGAGATACGCTTACTAAATGCATTGCTATAGTTACTGGCGTATTATACAGCATAACTGCTTGGTTCTCGACAATACGAAGGTATCGATCCATCGTAAATAGATCCAGATTGGGCTTTTTGCCGAAGTTGGTAGAGAGGATTTCTAAACTTTGGCCCAATGTTATCTTGAACGAGATCTGTCAAATGCTTTCATATGTAATTGCTCGATTAAAAAGCAAAGAGTAAAATAAACTAGCATTCACATATATTTGGTGTATGAATCAATTCTGTCCATCTGGCGGTCAATTGCTGTACTATGTAATTTTCTAACCTCTAATGTCTGTAAAAGGTTTTAAAGTTTAGTATTGACAATAATATTCTGGCAATAATATTCAGTTGATAAACGATTGGGTTTATACAATAACATCATGTTTATCTAATTCAAAAATATTGAAATTCGATCCCAAAAGCATTATTTCCGGGAAGTTCTCATTTTCTGTTTTCATTTGAAGAAATCAGTTGCAGAAGCTCATCGAATGCTCGTAGAAGCTTATGGTGAAAATGCTCCCACCGATAAATCATGCAGAGAATGGCTTCGTCGTTTCAAAAGTGATGATTTCAGTGTCAATGACAAACCTCGTCCAGGTCAGCCGAAAAAGTTCGAGACTAAGGAATTGCAGGCGCTAATCGATGAAAATCCGTGTCAATCACAATATGAGCTCGCGCAATTGTTGAACGTTGATCGATCAACAATTTCTGTGCGTTTGGCAGCCATGGGAAAGATTTACAAAGAAGGAAGAAGGGTGCCATACGAACTGAAAAAAAGACATCGAGACGCAAAAAGCAATGTCTGAAATCTTGCTTGCCAGGCAAAAAAGAAAAGGTTTTTTGCATCGTATTGTGACTGAAGACAAAAAGTGGATATATTTCGATAATCCCAAACGAAGGAAATCTATTTATAACCCAGGAAAATCATTCACATCGACACCAAAGCGGAATATTCTATTCGGCAAGAAAATAATGCTCTGCATATGATGGGACCAGAAGGGTGTAGTGCATCATATTGAAACTGAGCCAAACCATCACTGCCGAACTTTATCAACAACAATTGATCCGTTTAAACCACGCGTTGAAAAATAAGCAGCCGGAATATGCAAAGAGACACGACAAAGTGATCTTCCAGCACGATATCGCTCGGCCATATGTTGAAGAGATTGTGAAGACCACCTTGGAAGCACTTGGCTGGAACGTTTTACCTCACCGTATTCACCGTATTCATCAGACATTGCTCCATCCGATTACTTGTTCAGATCGATAGCACACGGGCTTTCGGGCCAGCACTTCAACAATTATGACGAAATAGAGAAATAGCTCAATGAATGGATCGCTTCGAAGCACGTCGTTTTTCCGTCACGGAGTACAACAACTGCCAGACAGATGGGATAAAATAATAGCAAGCGATGGCAAATACTTTGATTAGTGTACTTTTTCATGTTTTTCACACTAAAGTCTTTTCTGGGAGAAAAAGAACGGATCGAATTAATTCACACACCTAATATATGGAAGATATCTGCACTCACGTCTTGGAATGTTTCTACTAATTTAACGTAGCTGTCTTTTCCTTTGAAATGCTTGTGAATTAAATAATATAAAGCAGCTTGTAACATGAAACTATCGTTGATTGCCCCTACACCTATATCATTGTGTCGATACCAACATGGTTGGCCTCGGCGAATCATCGATCGGTCCTGCATATCGTCGATCACGAAAAAAGAGACTGCTTCCTGTAACAATAAATGTCTCAATATTATAATAATCGCTATATTTTTTAATAAAATCGCTTATTATACAAAATGCTTCGATTTAAAGATACTATAAATTAAAATGTTACATTCTATGTTTTGATTAACTCGAAAGTAATTGATTTATAAAAAATGTCAGTGTCGAAAAAAAAGAGAACAATGTTACGCACCAGTTCCACACACCATGCTAAAATCCGTGCTAGACGAAGGTTTTCCTTTGTAAGTTGATCATTAGAAACCAGCGTTTTGTAGGCATAAATTAATATTATACCACGAATCTTGTTGCCATTTGGAACATTATAATCTAATACCTATGTTAGAAAGGTACATTTATTAGCATACTTATTTAAAGGACCCCGCAGAATCCTTATGGGAAATGGCTCGGCTAATTTTTCTGAAAATTTAATATGTGGTAGTTCTCAACACGTAGAACAAAAGTGTCAATGGGCCCAAAGTCCGATCACGGGTGGTTTTCGAGATACAGCAGCCCAAATTTGGAATTTTCGTACTTTATTACAGCGTAGTGCGGGTGCAGTCGATGTCGATGTACGATGCTGCTTATGATTAAGCATTATGACTTTTATATAAATTATTTTGTTTACTTAATATAAATTATATAAATAATATAAATAATATAAATTATATAAAAAATGACTTTTATATAAAATGGAACCCTCTACTTTTTATTTTTAACCATATGTATCTCAAAAACTGTCTATTTTTGGACTTTATGCCCATTATGACTTTTGATTAGCATGATAAGAACTAACTTTTCTGAAAGTTTCAAACGATTCGACCGAAATTCAATTCCCATAAGGTTGTGTGCGGGGTCTGGATCCTTATGGAAATTGAATTTCGGTCGATTCGTCTGAAACTTCCAGAAAAGTTAGTTCTTACCATACTAATCAAAAGTCATAATAGACACGAAGTTCAAAAATGGACAGTTTTTGAGATACGTATGGTTAAAAGTCGGAAAATGGCCATTTTTCCGACTTTTAATTATACGTATCTCGAAAACCACCNNNNGCCTATTGACACTTTTGTTCTACGTGTTGAGAACTACCACATATTAAATTTTCAGAAAAATTAGCCGAAAGCCATTTTCCATAAGGATTCTGCGAAGTCCTTTGTCATTTAAAAAATCTGTATGAAATAAAATGAATATCTTTCACTTAAAATCATTAATATTAAAATAATTATAATAAATCTAACCTCATGAGAAAGCTTCTGAGCAATCACACGAACTATACCAATTAAAGAATATATAGAATTTGCTGATCATCTTATACATAAAAATAAATACCTCATAAAAGTTAGAATTATAATAATAATGAATAATGAATAATTATTAACATAATGGTTTGTATTATTAAAAATAAATAATTTATATAACAATATATATAAATTTATTGAAATCATTTATTTAAGTTTAAAACAAGAGCAACTACTTGAAATGCTTGAATATTTACACTTCTTGAATATGTATATTCGAGGACTGTAAATGTTTAAAGCGGTTCAAGTATTTTGCTCAATTTTAATATACAATAAAAGCAAAAAATACTTTAGAAAAACGTTGGGATGTAATTCGAATCCATTTCGATTTTCCAAAAAGATCATGGATTCTGGTTGGGAAAAGTAAATGGAATCTGTTTTTTGGAATCTCTCTTGTAGATTTTCCAATTAGAATCGCATTTACTAAATGTTACACTTCTGATTGGAATCTTCGTAGATTTCCCAACTAGAATCTATGATCTTTTTGGGAAATCGAAATAGATTCGAATTAGATCCCAGAAGATTTTCTATACAGGCAGCTACATCAAAATGTAGATAATTACAAATAATTATTACAAAATGTGTGTAATCAACAAAATTACGCTTCAAAAAAGAACTTTTATATGAAATAATAATTACTACAAAATGTGTGAAATTACAATAAAATTATCTTTTTGGTACAAAAAAGCGCCAAGTATACACGCTCAAAAAATGTCTCAAAAAATAACTTCTGTACAAAAAGAAAAAAACTGTTTTTTTTTCTTAAATTTGAAATAACTCAGCGAAAAATTATCGCATCGAGCTCTGTAAAAAAGCATTTTAAAGCTAACACTCTATACTTTTATGTGAATTTCGTCACATTGAGCTGCGATACCTTATTCACGCCGTGCATCGTCGCAAACTCGGACCTTTGAATATCAATTTTGCATCTTCTCACTTTGTCATCCGCCATTTTGAAAAAAATGACCAAGCATAATTGCCATTCAAATATTCTTAAAGTGAACGTTTGAAGCTTTATTTTGCTTTTTGGTACATATTTTTATCTTCATTATTTACTAAGTTATGACCATTTGAAATTTTGTAAATTTTTCCGAAATTTTTAGTGTACCGCTTTTTTTATCGGTGAGTGTATAATAAAAAAAATTCATCAACTTTATAAATAAAATGGCTTCAAATTAAAGAAGATATCGAAAAACAAAATTAAAAAATTAAATAAATAAAAGGAAAAACAAGTCAAGGACAAAAAATAAAAGTGTTAAAAGCATTATTAAAGGTAAAATTTAAAAACGATTATTTTATTATTAAACGTTCTTTTTTTCGAGGCATGACCCTTAGAAAACTAGTACTGAGATTACTAAAAAATATTTAGTAATTAAATACTAGAAATGCGATAATATTATTTTAGCGAAGTAATTCCAGTATTTCAGAAATATTTAGCACTACTGTAATACTGTTAAAGAATTATAAAGTACTAGAAGTATTTGGCCAAAATAATACTACTAATATTCCCTAATACTAATACTAATAGTATTTAATATTATTACCCGCATAGAAAATTTTCTAGTATCTAATTCGAATCTTTTTCCATTTCCCAAAAAGATCGTGGATTCTGGTTGGGAAATCTACGAAGATTCCAATCAGAAGTGTAACGTTTAGTAAATGCGATTCTAATTGGAAAATCTAAACAGATCCCATTTACTTTTCGCAACGTTTTTCTAAAGTTTTTTGCTTTTATTGTATATTAAAATTAAGCAAAATACTTGAAATGCTTTAAACACATACAGTCCTTGAATATACATATTCAAGAAGTGTACATTCAAGCATTTCAAGCATAGTTGCTTTTTTCTTTAAATTAAATAAATGATTTAAATAAATTAATAAATATTATTATTATGTAAATTATTTATTTTTAAAATATAAACCATTATGTTTTACATAATTATTACATAATAAAGTTTATGTATTATATTATGTATCATGTATTGCTTTGCGAACAGCGTATCGTAACGTCATATTTTATATATAATATGTTATATTATTTTTATATTTTTTAGTTGTACATATATATTATTTATATATGTACATACATTCTTTTATATATTATTTAATTTAACTTTAGTAACATTTTATTTATAATAATTATAAATTATTAATAACATGAACTATAAATAATTGTTTATTAATGCCTGGTGCGATGACCGTCCCAATCTCTGGCATTCGCAAATCCTGCACTCAAAACCGTATGAAACATTTTTTCATTAATAAAATTTCCTTCCGTAGTTCTATGTGTTCCCATTACAACATCTGTAATGATAATGAAGAAATAATAATATTTTCAACTTTTTATATAAAATATTTCCAAAGAAAAATGAAACTATACCTTTCATGATTTTGTAAGTATTTGTAGTTTTAAAAATTATCCAATTGCCAGATTTTCGTACCGCTGTAAATTGTAAAGCTAAATCACGCGTAAAAATTTTTCTAAACATTGCGTGAATACTTTTTGTAGGGTTGTTAGTACTTCGATCCAAGCAATTGCTTATAAATTCCGTCTACGAAGTAAAAAAAAATTTTTTCATTTGATAAAACAAATTGTAGTACATAAATATTATAGTTTAAACATTCTAAACTTACAAATTTTCTCGCAATATCTTGATTGTTCAAAGTTGAATCAAAATTTAAGTAGTCATCCATTGATGCTATTGGCATTTCAATGCCAAAATCTTCTATTGCGTTGAATATGTACAAATTACTTGAATTTTGAATTTGACGAACATCATTAATCAAATTTTCGATCTCTTTCTTCATTTCCAACATTATTCTCCTGTTTTTCAAAATAGCGAGGAATAAAAGTTTTCTTTCTAGAAGTAAATATTTAAAGTTTAGAAATAAATATTTGTATTATAACTACTAATATTATGTAAATTAATAAATATAAAAACAATATTAATTAAAAATAAAAAATATGTATAATTTTGAGGTATAAATCAATTTAAAAAATTTTTTAAATTACCATTTTTGATGATGTCAATTAGCTCTTTTGCAACATCTTTGTTGTTAGCCATATAATTCTTCAAATGATTATTAGGTAATAATTTAATTCCTGTTCAAGTTCTATATTAAACAGATTTTATTATTTATCAGTATTATCAATATTATGTATTATAAATTATATGTTAATTAATTTTTTTTTCTGTTAGAATTACCTTTCTCAGCATTCGCAATTTCATCATTATCACTTATTTTGTCATTATCACTTATTTCTGTTTCTCTCAACGTCTTTTCTTTGTCATTCGTTTCTTTGTCAGCTTCCTTGAACTTTTTTCGAGATTTTTCTTTTTGACAATTATTTTTCATTGATAAGTCTGGGTTGTTTATTGATATAGTATCAAAAGGAGATAAAGTATCTAAAGAATTATAATTTAAAATTAAATATTTAATAATTAGTAATTAAAATAATTTACATATAAAAAAATTATGTAAAAAACTTAGTATTTTAGTATTTTACTGAGATTATTAAAGTCATCAGATATTGTCGGAACTTCCATTATCTCTAAAAGAGTTTTCTTTTGATATTTTTGAATTTGTAGATCTCTTTGTTTCTCAGGGGAATCTGTATCTGTTGTAAAAGCTAAGAATTTCGTTTTTAAAGTGTTTAATCGTTTCATTGCTTTTTTATAAGTATCTGAAAAAAAATGAAAAATAAATATAAAAATAAATAAAAAATAAATAGAATAAATATTAAAAAATAAGTAAATAAATATAAAAAATAAATAAATAAAATAAAATTAATTAATTAATAAAAAAATAAATAAGTATATAAATAAATAAGTATGCGCAAATAAATAAAATAAATAAATAAATATACGCACACGCATACGCACACGTACACGCACACACTCACGCACGCACGCACACGCGCATAATCATGACTTTTATAGAAGTTGATTAAAATAATTTTTTTTACCTGCACCGCCACGTATACTAATATGCCACAACGGCCATTCGTTGGCAGGAGATTCCTTGTTTTTTACTTTATTTTTAAATTATTTAATACTTCCTGATCATATGGTGGTGGTGGATAATATGTTAATAATAATTTATTAACTGGATTATAATTAATCCATGTTGCTGGTACACAATCCACATACGGAATTCCTTCTTCTGACGAACTTTCATTGAACTCAATGAGTTGCCAATTATAATTTTTTTCGGACATTTTTACCGTTACTAATTTTCTTGATGACACCGCAGTATCTATTAATTATATGAAGTTGCAGCGTTTCCCGTTATATAACATAGATCATAGATATCTATGACAACCTTATCTTTTGTTACTTTACTCGCTGTGCGTTTCATGTCGATTTCAGCGATCGTTTTTACATTGATTTTATAATGAATAAAAAAGAAAAAAATAAATTACGTGTACAAAAGTATAGATTTATAAAAAAGGAATTAAGCAACTATGAAAATCTTTTTTCACAAATACATAATAAAAGTAAGTATAATTAGTATAAAATATAAAAAGTAATTATATGTTTACTTTTTATATTTTATACTAATAAGAAACTTTTTAGCATAATTTTTTATAAATATAATGTATTAAATGTTACGTTTTTCAGAAAAGAAATATTCTTTATTGCATGTTATGACACAAGATACATCTTTAAATAAAGATGTCAATGTACATACAAATGTAATTAGCATCGAAAAAGATAGTACTGAAGACAGAGGTATGCATGTAATAAAATTATTAATTTAAAATACTACAAAGTTCTGAGTATTAATAATAATATCTACTATTTTATAATAACATTTTAAGTTAATAATTGCATATAAATTTGTAATTAAAATTATTGTTAATTCTATTCAGCTGAAATAGATACGAATTGTGATAGATTTGAAGCCGACAACAATAATACTTTTATTGATAATGATGGAGATTTTGAAGATATTGGAGAAAAAGACGAATTACTCCCAGATAACCCTGATATCCAAATAATTCAAAAAATTCAAGAGAACAAGGAAATTCACATTGATGAAGTAGATGAATTACGCAAATGGGTTCTTTTTTATAATATATCGCAGGCATCGTTAGACAAATTATTATCAATTTTACGTAAAAAATTACTTCCTCAATTACCTAAATGTTCAAAAACTTTTTTACGTTCTAGTAATAATTATCAAATAAATACGATATTTAATGAGAAAGAAGAAGAAATAGGTCAATTTGTTTATTTCGGATTAGAAGAAGAATTACGATTATGTATTAATACCAGTCTTCATCAAAATAAAGAATTAAAGCTGCAATTTAACATTGATGGTTTACCATTGTTCAATTCCGGAAAAAAACAATTTTGGCCTATTTTATGCAAAATTTTTTCAGAAATTGATATTTATAAACCTTTCGTTGTAGCCATTTTTAGCGGTAATTCTAAACCAACAAATATATATCAATTTTTGGCAGAATTTGTTACAGATTTAAATAACATAATGAATAATGATTTAGTAATTAATAATGAAGCGTTTACAGTAAAAATACACAGTTTTATATGTGATACGCCTGCTCGATCTTTTTTGAAAATGACAAAAGGACATGGAGGTTTCAGTGCATGTGAAAGATGCACTGTGTACGGTAGACGATGTGAAAACAGGACAGTTTATGAATTTTTAAACAATGAAGAGAGAACCGATGAATCATTTAGAAATCAAAATGATTCTGAACATCATAATGGATATACGCCTCTTCTACATGTAGAACCAAAAATTAATTTCATATCGCAGTTTGTTTTAGATTCTATGCATTTATGCAGTGGAGTCATGAAAAAATTAATTGAATATTGGATTTTAAGATCTGGTAAAGCACGGATAAGTCGTGTTAAGAGATTAGAGTTATCACGTAGAATGTTATGTTTGAAAACAGATGTGCCTTTTGAATTTCAAAGAAAACCGAGAAGTACAAATGATGTAAGAATGTGGAAAGCAACTGAATTTCGTTTTTTCTTATTGTATTGCGGACCTATAGTATTAAAAAATATATTAGATAAGAATTATTATAAACACTTTTTATTATTACATACAGCTTTTCGGTTATTGTTTAGTGAACATTTTGCAAAGTATAATAATATTTCAAAAATATATTTATTAAGGTTTTTTGAAGCATTCCAGAATTATATGGTACAAAATCTCAAATTTTGAATATGCATAATCTTATTCATGTTGCAGATGATGCAAAAAATTTAGATTGTAATTTAAGCTATATTAATTCTTTCACCTTTGAAAGTTATTTAGGATTACTTAAACGGTATATTCAAAAAGCTGATAAACCTTTAGCTCAAGTGTGTCGAAGATTAAGTGAAAAAAGAGAGTACGATAGGCCTTCCATTCCTCCTGTTTTTGAAATTTTAAATTATAAAAAATTGAATAATACTAGTAAAATACTTATTTCTAAATTAAAAATAAATGGATCTTTTATTATTATAGTTATAAACATCCGAATAATATAGTACTATTGCAAGACACAACGATCTTTCGAATTGAGCAAATTGTTCATGAAGAAAATAATTCTAATCAAATAAAAATAAAAGGCGTGAAAGGTATAAAAACAAAAAATATATATAAATATCCAACAAACTCCTGCAATTTACAAATGTGTGAAATACTTAAATTTTCTTCAAATGTAGAAACTTATCCTATAAACTTAATTAAACAAAAATGCGTTATTCTTCTTTTAACCTTAGAAGAATTAAAACCAGAAAGAACATTTGTATTATCTTTATTGCATCAATAAAAACAAAGTTGTTATAATATATAAAAATAGTATTACGATACGCTGTTCGCAATGCAACTATGATATACAATATAATACATAAAAGTTATTATGTAACAATTATGTAATAAACATAAAGATGATTTATATTATTAAAAATATCTAATTTATATAATAACAATATATATAATTGAGTAAAATCATTTATTTAATTTAAAAAAAGAGCAACTATACTTAAATGTTTGAATATTTACATTTCTTGAATTAATCTGTTTTTTTTTATTGTATATTCGCACCGCTAACTCTGAAAGCTTTCAAAAACAATAATTTTCTTAGATAAGAATTTTTGACATTATTTAAATTTCGTTAATATCTTTTAATATAAAATATGAAATAACTCAGAAAGTATTCACACTTCGAATATCTTTTCTTGATACTTAAATTTTTATAATCAGAAAACCCATAATTTAATATAAAAATAGATTTCCCAATTAGAATCACAGTGGATATATCTATTTGGGACGAATTTGGGTATTCTAACTGGAATCTATACGTTAGTTGGGAAGATTTTAGGAAATTTCTATGCGGGTATATAT
>VBVQ01002419.1:9208-25097 GCA_011636635.1 Tetramorium simillimum | reverse complement strand
CCTGGTATCTGAAACAATCCTGCTCCCCCTTCTCTCCCCCCCCCCCTCCACCTACTTTGCACGTTCGTTCTCGCGGTCAATCGTGATGACAGATGGCTTTTCGGTTAACTTCAAGTGTGATATTTTTTTTATTCATGACGGAAACTCCGTTTTCCCGGCCGTCGCGGGATTGTCCGGTTAACCGAGGATGCTCGGTGTCCACCTGAATGTTTTCCTCGCGGCCGAGAGGGGAAATAGATTCCGAATTTATCGAAGGACGCGCTGGGGAAGTGTTCTCCGCGACGAAGGCGGAATATCCGGCGTGATATATACGGATGTTGTAAATTTCTTAACGTTTTGTTCGATTGGTTAGCTGCGTGACGTGAAGCTTGCCGAATCTCGGACAAGTCCATATATCGGAGGAAAGAAAAAGCGATTTTCAAAGCTAACACGCGTTATTATCAAGAATCGGAGAAAATGGGGAGAAAGAATGTCTGTATGTTTATTCTGTCTGTATATGCATTTGCATAAAAATGTGTCTAGATGAGCTTAACCTCTAACTCTTGTATTGCAATCGCTTTGTATTGTCTTATCATACATCTTCCTGTATTATAAACTAATTACTGCTCTTTTACCTTTTTTTTCTTTAGGTCTGTTTGATTTAATCACATTTTGTATATATTTTTTTGTTTTCTGAAATCTGAATTGGCACTCATTTCGTTTTTAATGCAGAAACTACAAAGCTTCTTTTGTAAATAAATTTTTTTATATCTGTATTTATTATGTTTTCTTTTTTTGTATTTATTATGTTTATATATATACTTATTATATTTATATTATTATGTTTTGTATTTAGTTCTTAACTCATTTTTCTGAATTAACAAATCTGTTTTTAATCCTTAATTTATTTCTAAATTATTTATTTCTAATTTATTTAGTAATAGAAATTTGTAGTTACATATTCCTAAAATCTTCCTCGTTTCCGAAATATCCATTTATTCTTCTACGTATGTCAGCGCAAAAATAAATATTTAACTCGCATTTTTTTTTAATATTTATTTTTCATAATGCTAATTAATTGTTAATCACTTTATTGAATGAATCTCGAGGATGGACGTTTTAGATTAACATAAAAAAATATTTTTTATATTTCATTTTACGATGAACCCACAGTTCAATCCTTCCGAATGTTAAACTGCGCGTTCCTTTGGACTGTACGCGTGTGACGCATACGTGCACGCGGAGAAATGAATAATTTTTGTGGTCTCGTTCTAACATAGAATTCGCACGCAAATCCTCTCTGTTAATCTCTATCAGAAACGTAAGTATGACGACAAAGGATTAATTCCTCTCTCTCTCCCTGCCTAACCCACTAAGTAATCTCATTCCGAGGCGTGCGCATAATAAATTTCGCTTTATCGCTCTTTCTATATTTATCCATCTTTTTCTCTCTCTCCTTCTCCATCGTTCGCGCGAGCGCGCGCTCCGTTTCCGTTTTACTCGCTGTTTATTTTTCTCGCGTTACGCGACCGCGCGTAGGCGTGTTCTCTCTTTCATTCCGCTCTCTCTCTCGCTCTTTCACTCATCGTGCGTTGTTTTGCTCCTTCCCCCTCTCCCTCGTCCCCGTGATGTGTATGCGTGCGTGCGTGTGCGTGTGTTGCTCGCGCGATCGGCTTCTCTCGGCGGCGTTCGAAGCGCAGTTACCTCACGCGGCACTTTCGTATCGGCGGTATAGCGCGGCTGTGTGTATCGTTTGCCGTTTATTTATGTCGGGAGTCGTACGCGCGAAATCAGCACGAGTCGCGTCGCACGCGTACGCCCATGCGGACGCAATCGACGGTGGTGATAATCGGTTTCCCTTGTGATTTCGCAGTGTAATCACGGGTAAATGTGGTGAAACGCAGTGAGAAGAGAAGCAGAGAGAGAGAGCGCGAGAGAGAGAGCGAGAGAGTGCGGAGAGCAAGAAGGAGAAGAGCACGGTCGCGGCTGCAGGAGTAGAGGAATCAAACAACGACCGGACAGGATCGCGATCGTGGAGGTGGAGCGGCACGCCGTCACGTTGAGAACAAAAGAAGAGGCTTCCGACGCGGTTTAAAAGGACGCCGAAGGCAGCACGCGGAGAAAGAGAAGATTCGGGCGCTGGAGATCGATCGGCGGCGAATCGGCGCCAACACGAAGGAGGGACGTTCGCGAGTGAGGCTGAGGGAAACTGGAATCGCTCGGTGAAGACGACGTCATTGAGCCCGAGCTGTGAAATCCATCGAGGAGCGATCCAACGAGGAGAAGAGGAGCGACTCTCGGGGCACGCGATAGTCATCGATTGTCGTCGTTCGTTGTAATATAAACGCGTGACGGACGCGGAGGAGAGGCCGCTCGCGGGGAATCGAAGAGGAGCGACGGTGAAGTAGAAGCCGGAGTTTTCCGCGTTCGCCATCCTCTCGGCCTCTCGGTCGTCCGCCGCTGTTGCCCGCCGCCGTCGCTGTCGCCGTCCGCGCGGATTGGTGCACGTACCCACCTCGGCTTCGGTGTGCGCGTCGCGTCGGTGTCGTCATCGTTGTTACTACTCTCGCGCGCGCGCGCGTCCGTGCGCGCAGTTACGCGGCCGAAGGTAGCCGACGTGCGGCGGAATCGCCCGAGGCGGCGCGGCGCGGCGCGGCGCGGCCGAAGACATCACGATTACGTCGCTCGCCGGCGCTCACCCCCCTTCATTCCCGCCTGCGCGCCCGTTGTACGCGCACGTGCGCGCGCGCGTCGTGTGTGTCCGTGCGAGGGTGTGTGCGTCGCCCGTGCGTGTGTCCCCGGCGGCACGTGTGTTGTTGGCGCGGGAGAAGCGTGCGGCAGGAGAAGGGGGAACGAGCGCGAACGGAAGCAGCCAGGATTACTCCAAACCGAGGAAATATGAGCATTGCTGCCCTATTACAAGCCGCCGAGTACATTGAACGAAGGGAAAGAGGTGAGCGCTTCTTACTTCTCGCTTTTCTCTTTTTTTTTTCCCCTTCCTTTTTAATCGCGATAGACGCGGAGAGACGACAGCTCCTCGCGACGTCACGGAGCAGCCGATTGTACGCGAGCGTGGGTATAGGAGTTCTAGAAAAAAAATTCTCGTTTTAACTCGCTTCTGCTCAAGATTGAGCCGCGAACAATGCGCTTAATTCTCTTTAAGTCATTAAATTCGAAAAAAAGTCGGAAAATTTTAGCCTAGTTCTACATTGTTGCTTGTGTCATTGTTCCCCGAGGTGCGTCAATAATTCAGTTGAATCAGAGATCTAACAAAAAGTCGCTACTTTTTTGCCAGTTAATCATTCGACGCGCATCGGTGAATACGTCCGCTTTAAATTTTTACCGCGCGATTATTGTGTTTATACGTTTGTTTGCGTCGCATGCTCCAACATGTTCCTATTTACTCCAACGCGCTCGAATACAGCGCCCATTGGATAATACAACTCAATGGGGCACGTTGGAGCAAACAGGAACATGTTGGGGCATGCGACGCGAACTAAACCTGCTTCTAAAACTTGGATATCTCACAAATTGCGCGACGAAGATTTGAATTTCCCTGCACTCGACGCGGGCTTCCTCAATTTCGCGTACGATCCACGAGTATCCGATCGCCGCTATCTTTGTTTTCGCGACGGATCGTACGCGCCGCGATGATGATCTCATTTTATCATCCCACTTATAATGCCGCTGCGTCGCACTATAGAGCGATGTCCTCGCCGCGTGCAACGCACGTCGTTTACACGCGCGCGCGCACGTTCCTTCGTGCGTCGTACCACGTTGGGAGATTTCCAATGGAGTCGCGCACACGTGGGATCGCAAGGGGCCCCTGCACGCAGGACGCGAATAGGATTGCGGCGCGGCGAGAAACGACGCGGCGGCCAATCGGCCCGCCGCTTTTCCGTAAGAGCGAACTATCGATTGGCCGCGCGGCGTCGCTTTTTTTTTTGTCTTTAGCGGCGAGCGTTTCCGCGTGCGGGAACGAAAATTTGCGTTAGCACGCATGCCGCATCGGGGCCGTTTAAATATTCACGCGTGACCGTTGATCATTCGAGAAACGGCAACGGCGGCTCTCAAACCGCCGGCCGGACGTGACACTTCGCACTTCGGTGTATCTTGCGCTTGTATGAAGTGATTTGAATAAAAACAAAAACACGGTAGTAATAAGAAATCGAAATCAATAATGTTACGCTGTGTAAAGATTACATTTCTCGAACGACCGGTCGTTTCGTCGCAAGAAACACGCGCCCCGAGGATATCGCGATTCTACACTGAAAAAAAATTCTGGTTAAAAACAGACGAATCAGAAAAGTCTTGTTGGATCGATTAAATATTCTAATTATTATAATAGAAATTCTGGTTATTATAATAAAACTCAATACTTTATGACTTGTAATAACCAGAATTCCTATTATACCCAGTAAACACAAAGTAACAATAATATAATATCAATGTTATAATTTCCCACTCAACAATATAACTACAATGTAACATGTTTTGTATATAACAGTTATATCGTTGAGTAGGAAATTTTAACATTGACACGTTATATTACTGTTACTTTGTGTTTACTGAATTATAATAACCAGAATATTCGATCACGCCTACAAGATTTTTCTGATTCGTCCATTTTTTAACCAGAATTTTTTTTTCAGTGCAATGTTGAGGCATTTGCGCCCGCACACACAGAAAAATGTCATTCTACAGAAGAGAAAAGCAATTACTTATTTTATTTTGTAGTAAATTTTTTAAATAATAGTTTTCTTCAGCAAACAGTATTTTCTTAATACTAGTTTAAGATATACTCGTCACAAGTCTAGAATATCCTTCAAGTAAATGTAATGCTTATAATGACTTTATTATAATGACAAATTTGCGGATAGGTATATACATTTACCAAGTACTTAGAACAAATATATTTACTCGTAGGTAATATATATTTTTCTGTGCGCACATGAAGTTTCGATTTTATGAAACACTTATAAGATAAACGTCGTTCGATAATTAAGCGCTATCGCGACTATCGCACCGAGGCGCAACGTGGATCTCTCCGGATCGCCGCGTCCCGTTTCTTGCGGTTTTTCAAGTCACCGTAAATTTTGGGGAACGCAGAGAGAATCGGAAAGTTCGTATAATTAGTTCGTGACCATGAAACCGCAGGTGGCATTACGGAAACGGTCCCGTACATTTCGCGACAAACGCGATTACGTTAGTAGTCAGATTTTCGTTGGAACGTCGATTCGTTCCAACGTCCGTACGGCCTCTCTACGTACGTACGGTGCGCAGTTTCCGTTAAAATTCGAAGTTTTGATGGACGAATGAAAGTAAATCTGAGAGAGTAATATATCGATCTGCGATTTGTCTTAATTTTATCGCGACCTCTTTATATATGGAGATGTATTCTAGAGTCTCTATTTTTATCTGATTTGGAGTGTCTGTCAGTCTTAATTTAATCCCGGTCTCTATTTATACAAATTTATTCCGATGCGTCTATTTCGATTCGCCGCGATGCATTTGCTTATCTCGATTTAATTTGACATCTATTTTTAGAAATGTAAACACATTGTCGTTACGTTTCTGATGTTATGTTTGATTAGAATTGGATTGATGTGGGCTAATTTAACGGCGCGCGCGCGCGAGCTTATTGAATTCGTGCGTTTCGCAGCACATTCGTTTGTAAAAAAAATTGCAAAACGAGGCGCGATTGTGCTTGAAATCAAACGTGACACTTTCCTGAGACGGTATAAAATGTAGAACGATCTAAGAAAATAAAACGTGACTTACTGTCGATGCGTCTGTCATCGCTCGCTTTCTAACGAACCTAACGAGCTTTGAAAAGTCTCTTGCGAGTCACGTCTCGAGTTTTCTTCGTACATCTAAATATCTATTGCCTTTGAATGTAAAAATATCGATAGAGTTCCGCTTTACAAAGATTCGCAATTGAATGGCGTGTAACTAAAGAGAAAAAAAAACGTCTTCTATTTCTGAGACGAATGATTTTGGTTCCGTGCTTGTTAGCGCTTACTTGAAGCACATAGAATTTAGAGGTCAATTATAGGACGCTGTATATAATAATTGTATTACATATATACCTAAATATGTTATTACATTCTACTTATCGATTTATCGCTTTCTAATTACAGAAGCTGAACATGGCTATGCTTCAACGATGCCAATACCCGACGATATGCGGACGATTACAAAGAGGCCAAAGACGAAAAAGTCCCAAGGCAGCAGGTTCGTGTCTGTTAAAATATCTCTCGAGAGACATGCGGAAATTTGCATAGATCTCTTTTAAAAATTAAGAGATATCTCTTCAACTTCAGCTTCATATTCCGGATGTTAATATTACGCTAATATTTACGTCGCATTAACATGAATCTTTTTAAACGTAAGCAGCGTATAGACTGCCAACAGTTTCATATTCGACTTTGAAGTCACAAAGAGAGAGAGAGGAATATTGTACGAATTTCTCAATTTTTTGCATTTTCTGTAATTCCAAAAATTGCAAATATTTCAACAAAAGCTGAAACATACTTCAATAGAAGTATTGTATTACTTTGATGCGATATATTTGAATATAAAGAGATATTTATTTTATAAAAGCGTTCCGTAAAATTGTGTAACTTTCGGAATTCAGCGTTTCGTGTAAAATAATACAAAATATTGTCAATTGGCAGTTTAATCGCTCGTTCGTTTAGAACCAAATGCGACTATTGCTACATGTACTATAAGTTTTCATTGTAATTCCGAATTGTTTGTAGCTAAAATATTTTTAATACTTCACGTTAAATCTGTGTTTATTTTTCCGATTTTATATTGTGTTTACATCGTCTGAGAGAAGAGATATTGTCAAATCCTGATTTGCGCTCTTATCGCAAATCTCATTCTTGTAAAAATGTAATAAACGTTCTTATTTTTCTATTTTCAGAACGACTCATAATGAGTTGGAGAAAAATAGGTGAGTGTTTTATAAACTATATTTTTTATATTAATTTTTATATATTAATTATATTTAAAAATAGTTGATAAATAACAAGCAAGACAATAAAATTATATTATAAATTAATAGTTATAACTTGTAAATATAAAAAGATATAAATATAATTAAAAATAACATAAAAATATAAATAATATAAAAAATACAAATGTAAAAATATACTTACATTTTTCTTGTTGGCTGCTAAATATTTATCAGAAAAAAGCAAAGTTTAAGACTCTTACAATTTAGATGATAAAATTGCTTGCATACTTATGTGAAAATTATGCATCACAAATAACTGTATAAATTAAATTTATGAAAATAATGTGTTACGCGTAGATAAGATTAAAATCGGAGTTTATCGGACATATAAATCGGAAGAAGATTAAAATCTGTCGGAAATAAATTGGTATGAACGTATAAAACATTTAATATCGTAACCTTTCGAAATTAATTCTTTTAAAAATAGAAAGTAAATATATCAGTGGCGATCGATACATTTTTGTGTGGGCGGGAAAGATGGAGGCGGCAAATAATTACGCGAGATACTTAACAGAATATTATAATTCGAAGAGCCTAAAATAAAAAAGAAAATGTCTTTCGGAAATACACGTTATTGCGTTATGTAACGCAAATACGGGATGTAACTGGGAGCAGCGGGTTTTTACATTGGCCGTTTCTGTGTCACGCCAGCCCTTGTGTAACTTTCTCTCCCCCTCTGATCCCACTCCCCATCGTGAGCACTATTCGCACATAGGCTGCTTGGGTGTAAAAAAAATCGATAGTCCGCCTGCGACCATCTCGCTTTCTCTCTTATTCTCTAGAGCACCCCTTTTACCCTCTCTTTCTTTCTTTATGCACCGCTGACTAGCGAGTTTTAACCCCCCTTTTTCTCGAAATGCTTATAGCACGCCAACGTTTTTCTGAAGGTATTTGAAATTTCCTTTACGAATAAAATGTAAGTGAATGAAAGTGTTAAAAATATATGTTACAACCTACGGTTACAATACATAAAATATATAAGTTTATCTCTCCTTTGATATATTCTATAGAATGCAACTTTTCTTGCAAATAGATTCTTGAATCAATTTTACTCGTTATCTTATCTTTATTTCTTTGATTGCTGCTCGTTATACAGTTTAAATTTTGTATTTTAATATCTTATTTTCTTAACACAATGACTCTAAATGCGAAATGTATATTAAACTATTTTCTGCAACGTCATATTTTTCATTTTGAAAGGATAGAATAATGTAGTACAAATTTTCTAATTTTCACACTGTCACGAATTTATTGTGGCGTGATAGAACGTGAAGAAAAATCTAGACATTATTTTATAAAGAAATCGCGTTATTTCGCGTGATGCAAAATGCTTATCAGAGAGACGTTTATTTTATAATACTCTTCATAATTATTCAATATCTAAAAAATATCGAAAAATACTTTGGAAATGTAGTAATTTCCAATTAATATCTCTTTTTAAAGATTACGACATTTATTTGTTTGTTTGTTTCGGCGGTTTTTGAAGATAAAATTAAATTTCGTCGACGGGTTGTTTACGCGTCTGTATCAATGGCGGTTGGTGCAAGCGCTGCATAAGTATGCAGCGCGTGTGACAAGCATACTTACGTAGCATACAAAACGCGGAAGCCAATGGCATACTGTCCTAAATTTGGCGCGCGTCGCGCGGCAGAAATAAATCCATGACGGCCCAAATCGTATTGCGCGTTAAAAATCACGATTAACATTACATTACGATGATCGATGATCCCTCGATCGCATCGCGATAGCGATTCAGTTTTTCGTAATTGTTTTCTTTGACTTTCGTTTACGACGGTTCGGTGTGTTGGGTTATAAAAATATCGTTTAATGCGTTATCACAAACAAATATTGTTCCAATTGCCAAATCGGCTTAACTGTTAAACACAATTATAAATACGTTTTCTTTTTTCGGATACGTGATGTCGCAAATAAACGTAAATAAGTTCAAACTTTGTCAGAAATTGGAGATAACGTGCCTTTGCTATGTATTTATCGCCATTATATTATCGCTTGTTTACCGTTATAATGTGATTAAGCGTAGGCCATTGACCGATTTTCTGATCAAAAAAATTGAAAAAATAAAATATAAAAGTTCACGGGAATATTTGATGCCATACATTCGAAAATTAATATAAAATTATTTTTAATTAATATAAAAAATCGAAAATTCAACTGCATTAAATAATTGAAAAGGGGAATCGAATTAATATAAAGAATTGAAAGTTTGAAAGGATTAAAATTAATTCTGATTTAAAATTAGTTAATTTCGAAGATTAGCGTTTTATTGTATCAGTATTATCTGTCGGTTATCGATCCGATTAGCGAACAAAAGTGATAAGCAATCGCTCGGTTGTGTGTTATTTGTACGAGTCATTATATAAAATATATAGCGGAGTTTTCCCGAACGTGTACGGAGAGGACATCAGGTCAGCCGGAAAACGAAAGCTCGACAAATGGCTGCGCCAGCGCGAGTGAAAATGGCGCCGCTCGCGGCGCCTGAGGACGGATTCCTGGCCCATTTGAAATGCATTGAATTTTTAAGTGCCAGCCTTTGTGCCGCTGCTGCCGCCGCGAGATAGCCAACTTCCGGTTCGGCTCCCCGCTACCGCTAGTCTTGCTACGGCTTTTCATAATTTCGACCTGAACCTTTCCCGACTGGTTATGGCTTAACCCTTTTATGATCTCGGTACCGATTCTGAGACTACGGAAGAAAGGATTTTATACATTTCCTTGTTTTTCAAATTTATTATATTTAAATTTATAAATATGCATTTACTTAATAATTTCTTAATAAGATGATATAAATAAAAGTTTGATAAAATTTTATAAAATTATTAATAAAATTGTGGACGTAGAGACGGCATGTAATTGTTATTAATGTAATTATTGGTACAGTATATAAATGATTAAATTGAGTAATTGAAATAATTAAAATTAAAGGAGAGTATTAAAATTATTGAACAAGTGATTTTTACGGATTTTTAATGAGTCTTTGGCTATTATGACATCAAGTAAAAATTAATATCTTAATTTAGAAACGGAAAGTTGTGGAACCATCGCTATAAATTGTCAACTTAATGATACGTTTAGAGTACTTAAATAAATCTGCATTATTTTTCATGCGAAACGGGAGGTAGGGAAGACGAGAGATGAGAGGGTGTTAAATAAAGACCTCGATGCGCAAATAGGCGGGTCGATTGTTTAAAGAAGTTCTATCGTATCGGATGCTACTGAAGTTATTGCAGGGCAAAGGTTCAAAGTCGATAAACGTTCGTGTTATTTATGTACGGTATCGTCGCGTTTAAAGAGCTGAAAAATTTAACGTAGTTAACATGTACGAGCTTATTGATTACTTAGCCCTGAAAGGCGCTCTGCCGTGAATAGCTAACGTCCCGTCTTTTGGGGTAGAAATTTCGTTGGGAATCGAGCACCCAGCGAGCGATACAATATAAAAGAGGCAGATAGATGAAAGTAGAATAATTTAATCAGAATTGATATCCGCGTAGACGCGGGATGTATCCTTCGCGAGATGCACGGAGCAGGATGCGGGTTGACTTCGGGGTCAAGGACGACTCGGCGGAGCGTGCACCCTGTGCACCTCCTTTCATTCTCTAACGTTGGGGAGACCGGGAGATGCTTGACGTTGTTTAGAGCATCGACCGACCTTGGTTACAGGCGTTATATATATCGAAACATATGGAACGTCAGATTCCGATAGTTTTGCGATCTCGTAAAATTGACATTTTCCGATAATTAAATGTTGCATATAAATCACGGTGAAGAGCGACGTGTTTCTTTCGCGAAATAAATCGCAGTTTTTGTCAAGTTTTTGCGAACTTTTGTATTAAATGCATAGGAAATTAGTTTACCAGTAGTCCGTAATTTTTAAATTGTGACTGTTTATATAAACATTCTAAATCATTTATACGAATTCTACATTTTAAGAATGTCGACAAATAGACGTAGAGAAATATAGTCTACGAGTGTTTTTCATCCGGATGAAACTGAAAATATGTTCTTGAATTTTTTACATTTTTTTTCATCTTGAAGATTTTTATTTCTGATTAATTTATTGTATACATTGCTTCCTTAAGAGAGAGAGAGAGAGAGAGAGAATTTGATATAAACTTGGTTTATAAATGAATTAAATTAAGAATCAAGCTATTTGTTCGACTAATATATTATAAACTCATTTTATAAATTAATTAAGTTAGGAATTAATAAGTTACTTGTTCGACTGGTATAGCCAAGACGGGCAAGGAAAATTGAGAGTGTTTCACGTGCTATCCGCGTAAGAACGACGCGAGCATTAGGGCCCACGGACCCTTCGCTTGTCTCGACGTCTCTCCGCAGTTCACCATTGCCACTTTGAAGCTCGTTCACCTTGAGCCCTGAACAGTGATTCTCATTCCTGCTTACTCATTCCTGTTCATATTATGTGTATACAATAATAACATTAGAATTACACATGTATAAATATTCGGCCAGTGTCATATTGATGGTTGACAGTCGCGCAAATTAAAAAATTGATCAGCGGCACGACGTTAATTGGTATTCTTGGCGGTGTTCTCGCGCATTAAAGAATAAGGCGCACTAAAAGCAATAATTACAGTATCGTTCATTAAAGTGCAGCTTATCAAAATGTCTCCTCAAAGAATGCGTCGTATCCAGATTTTTAAATCAATACTGAAAATCAGACTGTTTATTTCCGTTTCTTCTGCTTTTGACAGATTGAAGTTTAATGTTTCGTATGTTAGGACATACGAATCGATATAGGCATTCTTTATGTTTGTTATAATATTTAAAAAATAAGGACGTAATATTTTTTGAATGAAATTAAAATTGATTTGAATAAGATTGGAAGACGTCGATTCTATTTCTTTCGGGATTTCGCAGAAACGGTTGAAACTTGTTGACTATCTCGCTGAAAATCAGATTCGTTTGGTTTTTTCTTACGTGCGCATGACTCAACGTCAGTATCGCGTCCGGACCGGCTGTAAGCAGATACGCGAGTCGAGAACTGGCGTGCGGTGCTCGCACTTTAATTACCTATTTTTCATTTCACTCCAACTACTTCGACGCCTTCCTGCTGTACTCGGAAGAGATCGTTTCTTGTCCCGGAGAATTCTCGCATTGAATTATCATCACGTTCTTGCCTTGCCATTCTATTCATCCTACACACTTTCCCTCTGCACGACTTTAAATTTGCAGGGAGAGGCATATTGTATGAGTTTTCCAATATTTTGTATTTCACACAAATTCATCTGAAATGTTTCGCCAAAACTGAAAGCGTACGTTTGTTTTAAAAGAATCGTTACTTCAACATGATATTTGATATTTTATTGTTAGGTGTATCTATTTATATATCCAAAGCTTTTTGGACCGTATTGTTTTACATGCAGCGATATATCTAGAACTCTCGTCTGTAGAACTTTATGCAAGTTTGATGGGGGTATTGGTTTTGCTAGGAGTAAAGATTTTTGCTTCTGACAAAAATGGTCGATCCTTGCAAGAGCAAGACTATTATTACAGCAATAATACTACTCAGGTGCATACCTGTTGGACGTAATTCAAACGGGATGAGAATGGGACAGAGAGAGAGAGAGAGAGAGAGATTACGAAAACCGACGGGAGCACATTTCCCCGCTGATTGGTTTCCCGTAATTTTCGAGGAACCGAAGTTACATTGACGGTTTGGAGGGTGATTGGAGGTCGTTTCGTGGTTGAACAGAGGGAAAGGGAGCGATGTGAAAAAGAGGGTAAAAAAGGAAGACATTGGCAAAATGGCGAGATAACAATATAACGTTGATTATAGAAGAACTGTATAATTAACATTAACGTGACTGTCGAAATTAAAATCCTTTCAAACATGAAGTCTTGCAGTTCTACTAATTTACGATGCTTTTTTTTATTTAATATAAACCAAAGATTAACGTAATTTATTCTTTACATAATTTTTTATCTTAATACAATTTTAACTTAACTTTATGAACATTGATAATATGCAACGAAACATAATGGGTGTTTAAAAATCGTACATCAAGAAAAATAAATCACACAGTTTAATTAATTTTGTGTCAGCATTTATAAAAAATGAGTTTGATGTTTGTTTACAAAAATATGTCATTAAAAATTGCATAATTGCTTTGTGTGATAACCAACTAATTTTTTTGCACCGGTTCTTGAAAGGAAATTGATTCCGAGGATCGTTAAACAATTATAAGTTATGCACTCTATATTTTGTACTTATCCATACTAATTTTACGTGAAAATTACTTAAATTATTACATGCGCCAAATATCAGTAATACTTTAGCAACGCCTTTTACGCCACATACATATTCTTGAAGCTTTAATTAATTTTTTTCGTTGAATATTTATAATAATCTTATAATTTCTACTTTCTCATTATTTACCAGCGCATTATATCTTACACCAATTTTCTGCTTTATCTTCCTGGATGCAAAACAAACTTTAACGTATAAACAATGTACTTTTATTATCTCAATTGAATCTTCGGCAAACAGAAATGACAAATAAGATATCGTTTCCACCTGTCATCACGATGTTCTGGCTCAATTATCATATAATTCAGCGCTTATCATCGATCAGACGCGGCAGATTCGATAAGCGAATCGCGTCTCTGATTGTGATTTCAAGGTGGAGGTCGCGTCCGAGCCGTCCGTGCGATTCCGGAATAGTTCCTCGTACTGATTCCCCGCACGACAGCCAATTCGATCGACCTCGCTTCCATTTCCATCCGGAAGTGAGGACACGATGAAGGGAAATCGAACATTCGCTCGCCGTGCATACTGGGTACCTCGCGAGGACGTAGTCCATGAACTTTTCCAGCGTATTTGCGTTATTCTGAATGAGGAAAAAAAAGTGAGAAATTACATTTGTTGAGTTTGTTATTCATTTCTTATCCAGATGTATCAAGAAGGAAGAGATAACGCGTGTGCAATGAAAAAAAAACAGTCTTTATTTCACGTTTGATGTTTCTTTCGTTTCGCTGTGTTTTGCTTTCGATTGAGTTCCTCATTCGTTGAAGGAGATGCCACATGATACGAAACGGATTTTTTTTCATAGAGCCGCCGGTCAAGCTGACACTTAAATAATCGTATTTTGGACGAGAGGCTCGGATCACATAACTCGTCTTTCGCGCTTTTTATTGCGGATGGATCGCACTCGAGAGGTGTGAGTCGAGTCAGCGAAAGCTTGCGCAATACCTGACCTATTGTGCTCGTTAGGGACATTCGGGATCAGCTATTGGATAAGAACCCCTTCCCTCTTATCCTCCATCTTCTCCTTATCATCCCGTTCCCTTTTCACCGCAATGCGAACGATGTCGTCCTCGGGGATATACCCCTATCGCTGAAAGGGATTGGACCTTCAGGAAGGAAACCCAACTTCCACCGCGCTGAAGGACCTCTACCTAATTCTATGGGGCAGGAGTCTCAGGATTTAGAGCGAAGGTGCACTTTGGGGATTCTTCCTTCCTTCCTTTCCTGCTGTCCCGCTCTCTTCCTTAACGATCAAGTCCTGCGAAGCTAGCAGGAACGTCGAGATCATGACTTGTCCGTCGATTCGCTTTAGAAAGGAGTTCTTATGGAAGAATACGGTGGAGGAGGGGGGAATTGGAAGGAAACACGTTAGCAGGTCCGATGTGAATCGCATCCTTAAGAAATAATCTCGTGTCAATAATTTTAGTATCCTTTCTAAGAAGTTTTAGTGATACGCTCTTATGGCATAAAAATTATTGCAATATTTCTCAAAGAATCACATTTACTTATATATTATATTTTGCAATTATTCTTTTTGTTTCCTTTTTAGATTTAATTTACAGTTATGATTCTTGTAGTTTTCTACAAGATAAATTTTTGCTTCGGTGTAGGTGTTGTAACTTAAAGATATAGTTCAATTCTTGCGAAATGTTAATGGTTTTTCTTAAATTTACAGTCAATTTATGAAAACAGAATCAGTGAGGAACTCGTACAACATTCTTACATTGCACGATTTTGAAATCGATTTAGCGTTAAATTTGTATTTCTGAAAATTCTGATAATTTAGCTTAATTATTTAAATATTTTTATTATTTCCAATATAAAAATCTGAGAAGTTACAAATGCTACGCTGTGCTATGCTTGAAAAGGGTCAACGTCCACGGATCTTTTATTTGCTTTCGTTCCTTGTTCCGGTGTGGATTCTCAACATTTGGGATGGCGATTGGTCTCTTCAGTTTTTTTTTCTTCTCAATGGTTGTGTAGGTCTCGTGTCTAGCAAAGATCGCGTTTAATAGATTGTGCCAACTGGTATCCGAGCGGAGTGTCGACCTCCATTGCTTCTTTTTTCCTTTTCTTCTTCCTTTCCTTTTCGCGAGATCGTGCCGCACGTCGTAACCTTTCGTGATGCTCCTTTTTTTTTCTTTCCTTCTGTCCTCAGATTTCCACGACGTCCATCAAATTTTTATTCGAAATTTTCCGGTGTTTGAACAAGGCAAACTTTAAAATCGAATCTGATATTACTCCAATGATTCTTTATTTAATTTGTGGCTTGATTCTACCCGATTGCACGCAAATATATTGCACATCTTTTTTTTTTATTTCGGGATATTATTGAGTTGAGTTATATTTGAAATTCAAATTTAAAGAGTATCATAAAGATGCAAATACCAAAATAAATAAATTAAATAAGTTAAATATATAAATAATATGTATGTGTATATTTTGATGTCTGAAAAAATAAATAAATATCAAAATACGTTTTTTGAAATTAATTGTATAATTTTTTGGGATAAAATTTCGAATACAATGATGGTATACTTTATATATATACAGGGTGAATTTTAACAGATTGTCCAGCTTTTTACCATGAGAGCTAGGTACTATAC
>VBVQ01002418.1:9388-25119 GCA_011636635.1 Tetramorium simillimum | reverse complement strand
ATTTATTACTATTATTACTCGCCAAATTATTACTGATCAGTAATACTTTTCTATAAGGGTTATATCTAGATTTACTATGCGTAAGGTATAGATATTCAAGTATTTCAAATTTCATGCACTTTTATCTAAGATACCTCCGATACATCCTTAATTTCAATAAATGATCAATATATAATTAAAAAGAATCAAAAAGAAATAACCAATAAATTTAATGTCAATGACGTATCAGTATCAGCTAACGTTTCGTGGGCGAGAGCGAAAAGCATTCCGAAAAGCGGGTTGTTAAAAGGAAGCAATCAACGTTGCAGCTTTCAATTTCAAGATCACGATCATTTTATCTTGTAACTGAAAGTGGCCTCCTTTCGATACTTACCTTTCTCCGGCGTCTATAGTATCGTCGAATGCTCTCACTGTCGTCTACATTTACGTGTAGCGTGAGACGTGAGACAAAAATGTTGCTTTCCAAGTATATCACCTTCTGTCTGTCGTAATTTTCAGAGAAACACAAAAAGACCCTTTGCTATTAGATGTCCGTGATTTTAATTCCCTTTGGATTTCCAAGTTCAATAAAACACATCCGACGAAGATCGTCATTCATGGCTTTGGCGGTGGACGGGACTTAGCGCCTAGTACAGATTTACGAGATGGTAAGATTAACGGTCCTCTATACCGCAACATCTCAAACTCGTGAGTGTGTATGTGTAACAAGAACTTTTTTTTATTTAGTAATATCAAGAAGATTATTTTATCGAACGTGAAAGTTTGCTTCTAAAAGATGAGTCAATAGTAAAGATCTGAATTTTACTTTTGTACAGGTATAAATGCATTTTTGTAGAACGTTAAAATATTGTGTGAATAGATAGAAATTTATAATAATACATTTATAAAAATTTATAAATAAAAATTTATAATAAATACAAGTACAAAATTAATGACAGAGATTGATAGGTTCGCGTAGATGTAAAAGATTAGAGACGTTTAAAGAGACGGCGCACCAAAGAATAGCAACTCATTGTCCAGCCAAAATAGCCATACCGCCCACGTTCAATTTCAGCGTATTTCGCACGAGGCGATTACAATATTATAATCGTGGATTACGGTTCGTTGGTACGCGAGCCCTGTCTCTCGCAGATCTCGTGGGGCCCGGATTTCTGCTCGCAATGCATCGCTCAGCTGGTCAATTACCTGAGAGATCATCCACGTGGCACGAGGGCAGAGAACATTCACGTGCTCGGATACAGCGTGGGTGCGCATATCGGTGGACTCATCGCAAATTACTTGCCCAATGACAAACTCGGGAGAATTACGGGTAATTGCTCGTACGCAGCCGAACGCCGTCTCGCGGTTTGGCTGTAACCGGACGTAACACGAATTTCTTATTGTTACAATTATTCGTACCAGTCCAACGGACTGTCATAATAATTTTTCTTTTTACGATTTACTTAACAAGCGCGTGCCTTGTTCTTACTTTTACGCTCTCTAGAGTACGCAAAGAGTACGATTATGACGAAATAGAAAAGAAGAACACTGAAAAGAAATTCTGATTAAAAACGGACGGAATCAGAAAAATCTTGTAGGATTGATCAAATATTCTCATTATTATAAAATGAATTTTGGTTATTATAAGTTTATATTTGATCGATCTTACAAGATTTTCTGATTCGTCCGTTTTTAACCAGAAGTTTTTTTCAGTGACCGCGTCTCTCTTTTCGAGGGTTTTACAGGAAATTATTGATCTCCTAGCACAAAATAAAGATACTTTACAAAATGTTACGTCTCGAGGATTAATAACACTGTCCGACAGCGTTTTTGTAATGAATATGAATAGTCATTTCCAACGTATTTTTGCATCCTGAACACGAATCCGTTATCCAAATTTGGCTATCACGTCACAATTTTGAGAAAAATGGCGTCAAAGTGGCAAAAAATGACAAATTATTTGCAATTTATTTTGCACATAATGCTATATTAAGATAGAATAAAATATCTTTTGCATGTGTCTTTCATGTATAGGAAAATGAACTATTTTCAAGTTATTATATTTCGAAAAGGAAAAATTGTATCGATACGAAATAAAATGCATTTTAAAGCTAAAAGTTGATACTTTCGAATGGTATAAACAAAATTTGAAAAAAATTTAATACCAGCGTTATAGCGTCATGAAAACCCTCGAAGTCGTCAATTTTTTGACCTCTTTGACGCCATTCTTCTCAAAATTGTGACGTGTAATCAAATTTCGATAACGGATTCGTGTTCAGCGGGCAAAAATACGTTAGAAATGACTATTCGCACTTGCAAAAAAAGTCAAATTTTGTCAGACAGCGTAATTGGTCGTAGAATCGAACGAATAATTTTGCGTTTCTTCCTGTTCGCGAGACAGGCCTCGATCCGACGATATTTTTCTACATGAACGGCAACCGCTCCATGGATTTAGACGAGACAGATGCCCATTTTGTGGACGTTATTCACACAGGCGCCGGCATTTTGGGGCAATGGGGGCCCAACGGCCACGCGGATTTCTACGTAAACGGCGGCTCGAGTCAGCCCGGGTGCGCCACTTCTTCTATACTCCGTAAGTAACGAGTGAAAATCGGCCGCGGGGACAGGATGCAATTGGCAAAAAATGCAATATTGCGGCTAAAGATATTTTGCTTTCTTTCTTCCGGCGGCAAAATCTCCTCTGCAGAAACGCTCTCGTGCGATCACACAAAAGTGACGCCGTACTACATAGAGTCAATCACGACGAAGAAGGGATTTTGGGCGGCCCCTTGCGCAAATCTATTCTCTTACCTGATCGGATGGTGCAACCCCAAGAGAGACGAGTACATCCTGATGGGGGAGGATACACCTCATACGTAAGTAAAGTCCATATATTAAATGTCGATGTTTTCGATGGAAAATTGCCTCGACGAGTCAGCGTTCAATTAAAAAGAAAAAAATAACACGCGTTATATCAAGTACCCAGATAGGAAACTTTTGCAATAAATGCACAATTATTGCATCTTTCCGTTCACCGCATTTCGCAATAATTGTCTCAAGATGATTCTGCAAAACGCATATCTTTTGTTCAAATAGAATTTTACAATTATAAGTTCTAAATATTGACAAAGTAATAATGCAAAGTTATGTAAAAATAAAAAGTAAAAGAAATTTTTTACTATTACTTGAATAATAATTGTACAATTTTATGTCGCAACGATTTTTACAATAATTACACACTTAATTTCTGAAATGTATTTAGTAATAATTGTGCTAAGATGATTCTCACTAATGTTACAATTGTATAGAAATTTATTTTAGACATCAATTTTTTAGAGGTTGCTCCATGTTGTAATAATTAAATTTAGAATTATTGATTTTAAAATTTAGATGTAGAATTATTACGCAATATATTATACATTATATTTTAAAATGAGGCTAAAAATTTTCTGCATGCATTCCTATCTGGGTAATATAACGTACGTCAACAGTCAGGAGAATATTGATGTGAAAAATTAACAGAGCACGCGGCATCTTTTATCTGTCAACAAACGCACACAAACCGTACGCCCGAGGACTGCCCGCAAAAAGCCAGCGTCGGACAAATCGGAAGCAATCGTCCTCCCGCCAGTATTAAGCCTGTTGAAACAACTGATCAACATAATTATAGAATAGCGTGTACCTACATGAACCAGTCGTTTTAAGCTGTATGTATTCGTTACATTGCTAAAAGACTTTTGTTTATATCGTTTTACGACTTTGTACATTTTAATCGTTAGATCTCGTCCATTCTCTTTCTCGTCTTCTGCTTCTTTTTCGGTAAAATGTCTGCGCGGCAGTTGGGAAGAGCGGAAATTGTACGCCTCGCGCGCCGTTCATTGACATCCATGAGCGACAGCCGATTAACTGCAGTTAACTATAGTTGAAGTCTCGCGTGCTTAACACGTAACACTTTCACTCCTGCTCTTACCGCAGGTTTTTATACACATTATTTATTTAAAGCCACATGTTTGCGAGACGTGGTTTTCTCGACGTATTCAAACAGATCATTTTAATCACTCCATCATATTCCGAGTCAATCCAACGCATCGTGTTATCAAATACTATGAAATGGTTGAATTGCATCAAGTAGGCTAATTTTACGTAACGAATTTGTATATTTTTTGAAAGAGACACGAATTCCTTGAGAGTTTACCTTATTAAAATTTATAATGTTATTTCATAACGCACGCTGAAGTAATGTATTTCGTAAAATACCACATGATGAACGACAACTTTATTTGACGTCATACAGTTCCAAAATCCTCTTTTACTCTTTCGGTGTAAAGTTACTCTAATAGTGCAATCTAATCGTTTTTTTAGTTGTACGTTTACTTGTATTTAGTTGTATATCATTATTAGTATATGTATAATTAATTTTGTAATTTGTAATGTAATTAATTCGAACCTGTTATTTAGGAACAGAAAATTGACTTCTGTGTTGTGAAGAGATCTTTGCAATACACACATTGCTAGACCACATTTGTGTTTTATTTAATCCATGACCTGCATTCACCACCTTGCTCCAACAAACTTCCTCACATATGGGTACACTTGTAACAACATGACAACTGTTTATGTTAACAACAATATTTATTACATAATAATTATTACGGTATAGTAATAACTTCTATAGATTTACAATATACTGTCGCACTAAACCTTAATAGTATGTATAATATGCAATGGAATGATTACAAGTTGATACATCTTCGTTTCAAGTTCGAAGGCTCCTCCGCGGCCTCAATTTTTCTTTTCTCTTTTTCTGAAGATGGCATCTTTTGCGAGTTATTATGTATATTCTCTAGAGATATGATCACTCTCCGATCACGATGCTCGCGCGACGTCGGTCTCCACACGCAAATACGAGTCATACGTACGTAGGCAGAGATGAATCCAGATTTTTTTTTAAATATCATCGACCCTAATCTCGAAATTCGACGAGCGACGTCCGTCGAGCATCGTCTCGAAGATTTTACGTGAGCTAGAAACAAGGTACATACGTATCGTACGGTGAAAAACGCGATAATGTAAACCGTAAAAGTGAACAATACTAATTTCTCTCGAAATTTAATTTCAATGCAAGAATCTTTTCGCAGATGACAATAACAATCGATTACAATATAATAAATAATCAAGCAATTAATTGCTCGATAATGAACTTTAAAAAAAGAACGATCAATCACATCGAGTTGTCGAAGAATAATAAATAGATTTTTATAGAGAAAATGACCTCGCAGAGAGATCGAAATTATGATAAATCAAGATTTGGCAAACACATCCAATCAGTTTTTTTTTTAACCTTTTTTACATATTAAACTGACATTTAACGCAATAAAATTGCTGCGCTGTCCTTGACATTTTTTTAACCGACAGCAAGAGAAAGTATTTTTATCCGGTAAGGCTCGTGATTATGTCACAAGACACATTAGATCATTGCTGAATCATCGTCCGACTAAAACGAAATTGATAGAGACAGAAACGTATCGATTTTTCGACAAACTCGCCAATCGCACGAGGACGTTACATCCCAGACTAAACTACAGTTTTACAAATGCTCTTTTCGCGTGTTCCGCTTTTCTTATTTACATCCTTTTATTTACGTGCGTGCTACGTGCTGTTGCCCGACAATCGGCATATATGTGCATGAACGGATTTAACGTATATCGATTATTTAAACGGAGATCCGTCTCTCTCCTCCCTTTCGCTTGTGACACTCGAAACATTCACAGGATCGCAATTATTTCCGTCCGGAAACGGAAATCATCCTCACATTTCGCTTCGGTTCAAACCTCCCGTTTGAAATCAGTTCGACCAGTCAGCGACAGAAGTATCGGTGCCTCGAAATGGTTCATTTCAAACAACTGATATATGTATATATTTTCCTTTCTATAGGGAGATGTTTGCGAGATCTTTAACGATAATATCTATTGCAATATATTTTTCTGCTATTCTGGTCGTGCACATTCCTTCTTTTCTCTTCTACGAACCTGCTGAAATGAATCGATCGTGATTTTCTAACGAGTCGCGTGTTTCGCCCAACGTGATCTTGAGATCAGCACGTACGATCTATGACTATCACACTACACGGTGCATGTTGTTTACCTTCTATTTATTTCATCGCGTTATACTTTTTACCGCCTCTAGTTAAATAAGTTACTCGTAAATAGTTAATGGTAATATAATCGATATCAATGACGATGTCAATACAATGAGTGACATTGTTCATGTAGGACGTATGTAGTTCTCCTTACATCAGATCCATTCCTTTCGGCTGTACCTTCTGCGCTTTCTCTCTCTCTCTCTCTCTCCGTCTCTTTCTCCCTCTTTCTCTTAATAACGTATCTATGTTTCTTTAAATATGGAAAATCACAGCCGAAAAGAAGACAGATCTATTTCTAGCTAAATTTTCAACTCGCGAGCAATGGCATCGCTGTTTCGTTAACGCCGTCAATGATGGAAATCGTAAGCAATAAAATTACTCTGAAAGTGACGGAAGGGCATTAAGCTACATTATATACTTGCCCGATAATAGTAATAAATGTTCGACACTTCCGACACACGTAAACTCGCAAAACTAATGTTCATGCACTCCGAAAATTTCCGATGCGATTGTAAATTGCACAGCTTTTTATATTTCACATTTACGGAAATAGACGAGCGCTACTTTTCCTAGAAAAAATACGTGAAATAAAACAACGTGGAATTGAATTGGATTTGAAAAAAAATTTAATATCTGATTCTTAATTGAGGAATAATTTGAACAATTAACAAGAGATAAAGCAGTATCGCAGTTATCCTTTCGACGCCATTCTCGCGATTTTTCAACAATATATTGATGCATGAATTCTCGTTAAAATGTTTTAAATACAATGCTGCTGCGTAATAACGTGCCTCTTGCATCATATACTATACTGATACATTATCGTTTACGATAATTGGTCCTGAATAAAGGATAGAACCAAATCGGATAACATGACATTGGTGTATCGCACGAATAAGGGACCTACACTACGATCGCATGGATCACGTTCTCGTGGCCGTGTCGCGTGGAGAACGGCGACGAGTCGCGATTCGCGGTCGTAAGATGAAAACTCTGAGGAGCGAAAACTTCTTCCAAGACCCGCGGCACACTCAAAGAGAATAAAAGACCCCACTGCACACCGTTATTCTAACGCTCTAACCGCATCGACGAGATAAGATTTACGATTTCCTAAATCTGCGCACGTGATAAATGTTATGCGTTGTCGCCTGATGATCGGTTTCCTCCGAACAACCCGTTGCGGAGAAGACACTCTATTTCTGATTGACGATTATTTCCCGCCTGACGTTTTACAAAGTGAAATTTTATTTATTTGACGAGTAACAATATCAGCGAGTGTCTCATTTCAGCTCTTTATTTTTCTCAATTCTTTCACTCCGAACTGACATCAGCCTAACGATAAGAGCAAACTGAATTGTCATAAATGTATACAATTAGTTGCAAATGATATACATATATAGTTTGTTGTTGTTATTATAATTAAATATTCACCGTTGAGTAATAAAAAGAGGAATAAAATTTCCAAAATAGTTTATTAAAGCTGAAGATACGAAGGCGTGGATTTAAGAAATTCGAAACTAATTAAGCACAAATATACACACATCTCAAAATCAATATCTTCGAAAATCTTAACGTTATGCTTCTGTCATTCTCCGGAAGTGGATAACGACGTTGGTATACTTGGGTTTCCACACAGTTTTCGTTAACAGGAAAGATATACAGATCGATGAGATACATCAATGGATTAACTTCGAAATATCGGGAGACATAGGAAAAAGAGAATGTTTTCAGCAGCGTATCTCTCCATCCATTCCCCGCCAAAAGAGAACTTCAATCTACAATAAATTACTTTAATCTTCATGTTGTAACGATAATAGATGTATAACGCGTAATTATAATCTTATATACACCGAGTAAACGCTACGATACAAAGCTAAAATCAAGGATAGATATCGCCAAATAGTCCATTCTCGCTGGCCTGGGGTATCATTAACATTATTGTGATTATTATAGTATTTATCGTTAGTTATTATTATATATTATTAAGAGACGCGGTGTGTGTGTGTGTATATATGTGTGTATGTGTGTAGATAGAGCGTCCATAGTCTTGTACCTAGAATGAGCACATCCTCTTACACGCGGTCATATAAGTATGTAAAATTTGACAAAATTAATATATTTGCTTCCTAAACTTATCTTTTTATAAATAAGTTTAAAAGTAAAATTTATATCTGTAAATATATTTTTTGAGCTTTAATTTGGGGCGTGAATGAGACGTAAAATAAATGAAACATTAAAAGTTTTATACAAATTTAAGAAAAAAAAAACAATAGTTTTTAAGTTTTTAAAGTTTAGGATTTTTGATCATCCTAAGTATATCATGAATTGGACGCTATAATATGGTCTTATTATATCATACCACTAAAATTCGCGATATCGCATATATAACTTCTCTCTTGGTTTATTAGAACTAAAATTGCACCGGCAACACATCGTCCAAAGAAGCGACGAACGATAAACTTATAATTTATGACAAAGTGATTAACGTATATTTACAAAGAAATCCGCAATTCGAACTAGAGAGATCTTGGATCAGGCAGCTCTTTCTTCCAAATCAATTATTTCGACTAATCGCAAAAAAATTGCGAATATAAAGTTTTTCGCGACTTGAAAATTTATCTTGCAACTAAGCGAGCTTTGTTGTCGTCAACGAAAGAATTGCATATGAAAGAGATTAGAATATTGAGTTACTAGCACTTTGCTGTACTGTATGAAACGCAATCCTCGCTATTTGTATACATATATTCCTTTCCCGTTCTCTCCGTTTCACATCAATCGCGTCTTTCCACACAGATATCTCCTTGGAAGCATCCAACGATATCGGCATAAATTTTGTTTGCTACTTTAATTCGGCGACACTGTTAACTAACGGATTATTTAACGCAAGTCAAGATGAATAGGCCCGTTTTGCAATTTATGACTAGAAACGATAATTCACAGCAGATATGACTCACAATATCATCATGTACATTACGTATGTATATGTGTTATGCGTATAATGAGTGATAAAGCGAGTAGAAAATTGCATAGTTACAGGTGAAAAGCTAACGCGCGACATTTCGTCGCGCGTCGGGCGCGATATGCGATTTCTTCTTCGAAAAATTGGACAGCGCAATTTTGTTTTAAGCTACGATTCATCGATCAAAGCGTATCGCGTTTATCTACGTAAGCCGACTAGCTAAGGACCAGTCAAATGTTACAATCAATATATTCCGCGAGACGAAAACTTGCCTAACAAATTATCTTGTGTCCGTATTCTGAGTCCAACAACATCAAAGTCACACACGTACTTTTGAAAATGTTTTTTTTTTGTAACAGAATATAATTACAGCACACACAGCAAATAAAACAACGGATAACGCAACCTTTCAATGTGTAACGCAATTTAATATAACGCGATAATAAAGAGAACATATGTATAAATTATATACATATAGTTTCATATAATAAGTATACGCGAACCCCTCGTTCGCGTATATTACTGTACGTGTACTTGTTAAAGTGTGAAATATACGCCAGATTACAAACTTGTGTCCTTTTATTCAATTGTAGGAAGTCATTACCGCGAGTAATTGGATCTAGGTGCTTCGAATCAGTGTCTGGTATACTTAAATCGAGCGATAATTCTCCCGGCCGTGGTCACGTTATTTGTTTTCATCCTAATGCATCGTGAGTTTCTCCGTACAAATGGTGCATAATCCGAGTGCCTAACTATAGTACACGAAGATACGTCGCAGATTAAAGCACTGCTTCGCGCGTTGCACGAAAGTGCACTGCGCGCCGTTGCACACGAAGATCAATACAGAAACGTCCGTCGTCCCGTGAGCGACGGATTTATGCATGTTCACTCGGCGGCGTTTTGACCTATCGAGTGCACGGGAGAGTTCGGTGTACGACGCGATCTCGATTCCTTTTCGAAGCAATCCAAAGTGAAACGATGAATCGCGAGAAGAGGTGATATGAACGGTCCGCATCGACGTTAATTGAAAGGAAAAAAAAAAGAAACGACGCGAGGAACAGAGATACAAGACAATAATACGTAAATCAAATATACATATGTATGTATATGTATATAAAATTACTTTTCTACAAGAGCGCAAATGATGTCTTTACGAAGAAACAATTTTATATTGATTTAATTTCAGCTCATTCCGAGTTGTAACTACGCTTTTGTTACAAATAGCAATTGAAATCTTGCAGCTTTGTAACTTTGTCTTTTTCTTTATCGTTTTACTGAGCCCCTTCAATTTGCAGATTACAATTCACGTTTCGGGATCTCTCTTTAGACCTCTTGCGTATCCGGATGATATCATCCATTATCATTCATTATTATTAATTCGCATTTAGACACAACTGTGAACCATTGTCGCACCATTGTCGTAATATGTTTCTTCGGAAGAAGATTATGCCGTTATTTTTACGGACACGATACAACTGTTTTATATATGTATATATAAATATACTTCTTCGTAACATGAACGATGCATTTAGAATGAATATTACGGAAACTTGTGATCAAACGAACGAATCAAGATGGAAGCCTATCTAAGAGACAATGATGTAGTTATTTCTTTAAAGCGTCGATATAATTTTTTTTTTTTTCGCAAATCTTTAACGTTGTCTTTGCTCGATCGATATCTCAAAAAGGACGCGTTACTTAAAATCATTCAACGTTACATCTACAGAGAGAAGTATATTAGATATATGTATATATACAAGACACTACACTCTCCATGTCGGAACATATTATTTTAATGTTAATCCTTCATATAGTTGGTATTTTTATCGTTTATCATAGATTATTAATATCTATTAAATATGGATTTTTTTTATCTTTCCCTATAGACTTTTCTTTCTTTCTCTCGTTTCCCTACACCCTCTCTCAATCTCTTTTACTCTCTTCTCCGTTTCCCTTTTCTCTCGATCAATTATCCTGTAAAGAGAGGATCACTTTCAAAGAAATTTCACTATAAAATAAGATTTTTTAGAGTCGACTAGACAAGACGAGGCAAGAAGAAAATCGCGTTAATTATGAAAGATATTCTGAAGTCTTAATAGTTTCGCGTCTTAAATTTAATTTTGGAATCTATTCCTTCCTTATTTTATATTTTTAAAAAGAAAAATCGTCTTTGATTATTCAGAAGAGAATTTGTTACTAAAATTGTTCTGAAACACTTCGTAATCAGCTCCAATACTGACCGTATATAGCTTAACTGGAAAGTCAACGTTCTTAATCTTTCTTATCTCCATCTTCAGGGTCCTTCAGCGTGTGCCACTGAGCGATCGGGCGCCTGGGGGATGCCAACATGTCGGACCAATGTCTCAATTCCGTTCCACTCGCGTTGTAGCCCAAGACAACCTTCCCGATCGGTTCTGATGTTCCAATACGATCGTAATCTACTACGGTGACGACGAGTTGCACTTTCTGAAAGATTACATAAAATATTACGGTCATTAAAATGTTACATATCATGATCATTATTATTATTATTATTATATTATTATAATACACAATTCTACATATTTTAATTAAAGACTCAGTATATGCATAATATATCGCCAACTTTAGATTATTATTGTACTTGATCCTTCAACCATCATAAAATTAAAATGATTCTAAAATAATTTTCCTGTTGTAATAAGTAAATAAAATTTTCCACATCGATTCTTTAATTGTTGTTTAATGATGATGAAATTTTATTGAGCGATAATATAGAATATTTGTTCACGTACCTGTATCTGCTCGAAGGGTACCTCGAAAGTGAATGATTCGTTGTAATACGGATTAAGGGTGCATTTCTTGATCGACGTTTTCTTCTTCTTCAATCTCTTCCCATTTTGCATCAACGCGATCTTAACGTAAGGATCTGAGAGGCCACCAACGTCCATCTTCTTCAGATTCTTAGCTTCCAGAATAACAACTGTGAGCTTTCCGGCCGTTGGTACGTATCTCAACGAGAAGCATATGTCACCCAGTTTATTATCCTGCAAGTAACAGAAATTTCTGTTTATTTATATATTTTTAATGTGCAATGTATCAAAAAATTTTTAACTGCTTAATTACTGCTGTAGCTAAGGCATCAGTTTCATTTTAGTAAAGAAGAGTGCAAGTTTATCAATATATGTATATATTGTATTCTATTTTTACGTGTCACATTATTGTATATTGTCTTGCAATTAATCGCCCGATTGACTCACCTGCCCACCTTCTCCTTCGACACTCTGTAGTTCCCTCCATTCCTCAATCGTTTGCGCTAGATCTATTTGACACAACGGCACCTTTACTTCACCGATCTGATCATGTTTCGAAAATCTGTCAAAGTCGAAGATGGCAAAGACCAGAGTTTTATTCATAGCATCGGCATAAGGAACACCCTGTACAAATATATTTATTAGTAAAAGTATTAAAACAAATTGTTATATATGTATATGTATGATAATTTCCATATTTAGATGAGATATAAATAAATTAAAGAAATTTAAAGTGTATTTTTTAAAAATTGTATTCCACACACATTATATGTACACTGTTAAACTCATAGTGTCAAATTAAACTCAATTTGAGTTATTTTTAACTATTCCATAGGTCGCCATTGCTCCTACTCAATACTTCATTAATTTTGATTAAAAGGAAGGTAAAATTTTGACTAACATAAAAGTTAAATTAGATAAATTAACAATTAACGTATTGAGTAAAAGTCACTCCATGTCGCTAATTTTATCTTATTGTTTTAGTCAAATTAACCGAATATTAAGTTGGAGCAGTGGCAACCCATAGGAGTGTAAAATTAATTTAAAATTCTTATTAAGTATTAGAGACATTGCAATTCTTAACTGATTCTTACCTTAAACGTAAACGTTTCATTGAAAATTGGATTCAACGTCTTTCTGTGAACTTTGGTCTCGAATTTTTTCTTCTTATCCGGTAACAAATACACTTTTACATATGGATCTGACGTGCCACCCATATCCAATGCCGGCAGTTCTTCCGCTTGTATTACTGTTACGGCAAGACTATTCGAATTAAAGTCGTATTCGAGCTGAAATCAAGCAGCAATCATTTTTAATTAATTTCAGTCATAATCAAGCACCATCATTTTAGTTGACTTTAGATGATTCACACTTATTTGATCTTCTACGTAGCGGATATAGGTAAGAGATGCTTAAGATAATTAAGAAGCAGTTTTTTTGTACCTTATACTGCAGCTTTCCAAGCTTAACTTCGCTTTGCTTACTCTCAGCTTCGTCCGGCTCTTCGGCATTGTCCGTCAATTCTTCCATATCCGGCTGAACCTTTACACATTAAAGTGGATTCCACGAGTGTAGAGTGTATTTCTAATATCTACATGAAGTCACGGCACACTGAATACGTACCTTGTCCTTGTACGTGCTCCCCAAAAGCTGCACGGACTTTAGATCCACCGCGCCCTTTAATCCCTTCTTGCCATCTTTGGAGCGTCGTTTGCGACAACATCTTCGTATACAGCAAAAGCAGATTCCGAGAACAATTATGCCTACTCCTATATACAAAAATATATATATATTATAATCAAATTTTAATGTGGCTTTTACATACATAATTATACATTATATAGATTCATTTGGAAAAAAAAAAGCATATTTTATCTCGAGCACATAACAAACGTATCAAATTAAATATCTCTTCTGTATCAATCTTTTCTCTTTAGAATACAGAATAAATTTATAGAATAGATTAGAGAATTTGGAATAAATTAGAAATAAATTATTTCAGTTGCTACTTCACGTCACGTATTTCGTCACGTATTGAAATTAAAAGTCGCTCTCTCGAAAAGCGCATATTTTATTACCTATTAAGATAGCGACAAGACCCCATGGCGGTATTCCTGTTTGTTCTACGAGGGTATTTTCCAACTTCTCAATTTCCTTTCCGAGACCTCCGGTCTTCTCTGTGGGTTTGGATGTAATCTCTTCCGTTGCTGAAAATAATAACGATCGCTTAAATTGATACTCGGCGAATAGAAGTTGTACATTACACACCACACATAGAATCTATATTCAAAATCTAGCGCACACTTGATCAGTTTGTGCTAACAATGAAACTTTAATTTTGTTTTACAATGTGATAAAACTTGGAACGAAAATTTATCGATCTTTATTGTTGAATTGAGAGAAAAGACGAAGTAATAGATGACGCGAATACTCACTGGGATTCTTATCATAAGCATTTGTAAATCCGGCAGGTAAATCCGAGCCCGGCTCAGCACTCGTGTCGTCCGATTTAGGGACTGCCTTGGGTGCCTGCCTCTTGAAGAGCGACGGCATTTTCTGCATCAAAAAGACATCATTGTACAATCATGTACTCTGCAAGGCAGTTTGTTTCACGTCGTTTTCGTATCACTGCGACAAATATGGCGATTCTTTCCGCGACGAGATTTTTCCGCCGTCTCGATAATTCAATAATATCGAGAAACAATTGGGGCAATCTTATTTTCAATCTTATTTCTCTCGTGACGGATTGAGTTAATCAGCGATATGAAGATGCAATGGTAGCACCAACGGACGCGTGAGCGCGACGCACGACCAACAGCGGACACCGCTCGAGATTTCGTAATCTACTAGCATTTCCGCGCACGGAAGTTCAGGCCGCATGCGTATCTGAAAAAAAAAAGAACTTGACTTTGAGCACGACGGACGGTTATTAAGGGGAATATAGCAATATGATATTCGTGCGCGCGCGCGCGCGCGCGCGTCACAGCCCGTACATCATTTATCGTGGTGAGTAAAAAATAGCATCGCGGTGTAAACAGTAGCCATTCATAAAGGGTAATCGGCAGCCCCCTTTACACAATAACATCTTGACGCAACGAGATTTTTTTCAAGGAAAAAATTATTTAAAGGGAGAGCGAAACCTTGCGTGTTGTTTTTTTTTTTTACTCGGCCACCGTCGTCGAAATTGATTTTCCCGTTATCGGAAACTCTCTCTAGAATTATCGCGCGTAAATTCGGACGAGAGCGCGACAACGACCGGACGGATCTGTTGCTTGAGCGTCGTCTCGGCGCTCGTCGACGTACGATGGATCGACAGACGCATCGAAAAACAATGTCTCGGCGAAAAGGTTGCCGAGGGAGGGCTGAAGGGAGACAGACCTGGTATAAAAGCGTTGCATTACCGCGCGCATGGCGATGTATTATCGAGCAGCGCGTGGGAGTTCGTCCGCACCAATCCATAACTGAACGACGCGGGCGAAAGAAATAAAGGGAGAGAGATGAGATGAGAAGTTACGATGAGAGGGAGAAAATTGTGAGATTTCGTATAAAGAGTCGCAAGTTACAAAGTAAAGATAATTAAATTCAAAAGAAACTTGAATCAGATTACGTCAGAGTAAAATATCAAGTAAGTATCTCATAAAACTTTAACTTCCCCTTTATTTTTTTTATACGCAGAATCATAAAATAAAATAATTTATGCAAAGAGGAATACTGCTGTATTTATTAAATATTATTAAGCCATTTAACTTCTCTCTTTTACGGAAAATAGTCTGCAAAACATTAATATTTGATTAAATATTTGTTACTTCCTTAATTTAAAAAACCGTCATTAGATTATAAATAATTTATAATATTTTAA
>VBVQ01002417.1:0-25126 GCA_011636635.1 Tetramorium simillimum | reverse complement strand
GAGGTTTTATTATTTAGCGAGTGTGTTTTGCCACTTGTCAAATCTAACCGAATATAATAACTCAAACACTGCCGTAATGTAAAGTAGTAAAATGTGAAATATTTAATATCATTAAGAATCGTTTATCTTTAAACGTTAATATTAAGGAAATACACGGTATAAAATATTAGTTATGTTCAATAACGTTTACGTTATATATGTAATATATTCATTCAATTGTATTTCGTTTTTCAAGACATGAAAGATCGCAAGCTGAAAATAACAATACGATGTTTCGCGAAACAAAAATATTGTAATTTTTTTTATCACATTGGCCTCCAAAAATGGCAGCTGTAAGAATATTCGAAAAACGAAGGAAAAGGGCATGAGGATAATATATGCTACTAATTTTCACGAACATCCCGTTCGACACTTCGCACGTAGACCGACATCCACCCCTCATCCCGTGAGAACTGGAAGGGGTGGCGCTCTCATGAATGCGCCGTGGAGTTTCGTGAGCTCCTTAATGAACCTAGTTCGCGAAAACCATTAATAACGAAAGGACTCGGCGAGAAGCGCGCGCGCGCGCGCGCGAACGGGCAGGAAAAGAGGAGCCGATATTCGGCGAGGGCTCGAAACCGCAGATCTTTCGTGAGAAACTCTCCGGAACGGCGGCTGCTTTACACCTCCATTATTTTTTAAAGATCGACTGCATCGTCCGTCTTGTTCGAGCGTGAAAATCATGAGGCCGAATTAACGAAAATAAGTTGTCTCTTCTTTTTTACGGAAACAAGACGGATCAAGAAAGGCCTGTTTGCAGAGCGAAATAGAGAGCCTCTGACGAAAGCTTTTTTTTTCCTCGAAAGCGGAACACAGGAAACGGAGATAGTCAGTCGGCGTGGGCGAAGGGTGTCGGCTAGCCCTAATGCGGCGTATCAATATACGTGGATGGTGGTGATGGGCCAATATCGCATAAGTGGCTCGATTCGCAGTCATTTGTTACATTTTGTTCGGTCTAAGTAATTTAAGAGTCACCGTTTGCCCTTCTCCGTCTCTCGAGAAGAGAGACCTCGAGAGCGACGAGGGACTGAGGAAGGGAAGACGGGAATCTAAGAGAGAACGGGAGAATAAGAAAGGGGAAAGGGTGAAGGGTGGGTTAGGATGCTTGGACCCTGGAAGTTACTACGGCAGGGGGGGGACGGGGGGCGAGGGTGGTGCACTTCGCCTCCATTCTTCGGCAAATCGCGGCATATTTGTCAGATTTTTGTTCGAGAACAAAACCTTGCCGACCACCCCTGGCGCGAGTAAAAGGGGGGGGACGGGGGAGGGGGGAAACGACGAAGGGATGCGGCGCCTTAAGTGGATTGGCTTCGTTCGTATATACGGTGTATGTGTATCTACGACGAATGCCTTAATTTCAGCCTCCCGCCGGAGATCCTCGTCGCCTTCGATCTCCGGCCACGCGAGAGAAATCACCGCTCTTTCGCGAAATTATAGTATTATAAATGATACGCGTTTGCATTTCGTCAACATATATTCATCATCCGACGCCTAGTCGCATAATTGCATGCCGAGTTTCAAGCGTGAGCAACGAGTAATCGTAATTGCGAGCTAGTATAATGTAACAAATAATGAATCTAGTCTTGAAACCTGTTTCACATTTTACGATGTACTCTACACATATATGTACATGCATCGTGTGTTCTATATCTCTAAAACATCCATCGAGAGGAAGAGGAGGAAAGCAGATCTGAAATTTGTACTCACCCTTGAAGCCCTTTTCTGGCGATAAAGAATCGAAATTGTGCACGTCGGATTCGACATCAGTCTCATTTTCTAACGGCGCATCAATCTGAAATCATAAATGTTCAAGATACGTTATTAACAATAATAAGAACAAAAGCTCTTATTTTTAATACAAATTTTTGCTGCTAATCAGCTTCAATATGCAAAAGCGATGTAATAAATATTTGTACATAATACGCACACTTTTAACTCGTAAATGATAATTCGAATAATTTTGAACAAAGCAATATAAGAAACGTTTCCGATATTGTTTTATTTGGAGCTTTGGAAGAGACAGAAAGAAATGATTCGTATTAAATTTGAGCATCGGATACACGTGTGAACAGCTGCCAACGGCTATAACAGCGTCTTCCCACGCGTCTTCTCGAGGCACACATGTGATCCACCAATCTACGCGCCCCTCTATATAATTACACAACTACATTTCATGTAAACGTGTAAACTATTACGATACATACGGTTGATATTACGGTATTGTAACGTAAAATAATGTTAACATTATTCTATACTGTACAAATAACGAAGTATAAAAAGACGCAGGAGTAAAATAAACCGTTTTACATCCGTTTATCTAGTCTTTAAGTGTATTAAAAAAAAAATAAGTTGCAATAAATTATGTGGATTTACGCATTAATAATGATATAATAGTTAAATCAACTTCACTTGACATACAACTTAAATTAGATACTTAGTATTAGATATATAGTATCAATTTGATATCCTCATTTGATTACTATGGGATTAGTCCTTTGATAAAAACCATTGGGATTGTTAAAAAAAAAGTGATGTGCGCGTGGTTGCGTCACATTAAGGAAAAAAAAAAAGGATTTCTAATCGTCTAAAAAAGTCGGCATGAGAATGCGAGGAAGCAGCACACGCGTAGGTGTGATTACACGTCTCGAAACCCCTTTTTCCCATAGAACTAAATATAGCGGGTGTCATCTCTCTCTCCGATGGCTTGGACACACGTGTCGCGCGCGACGTCGGTACAGCGACTCACATCTGGTCGATGTTTCCTGCCGGCCGCAGCATCCTCTGTGCAATGTGATTTATTTTCAAGTATATGATCCCAGAGATTCGCCACGACGAGAGATGATCGCTGCGGCCGGTGCGGATAGTCAAAGGCAACGTGAATATACAACGCGGTTACGAAAATAAAGCAAGGCCGATTAGGGATAAGTACAATCGTGGCGTCAAGTTCTAGGATGTGCGCGATAAAAACTAGACTTTTCTGTATATGCGCCTAGTCTATCGATACTTGAAGGATACTTGAAACGTGAATCGAGTTTCTACACGTGCGTAAGTGAATCTAATAATAATGAAAATTAAAATATTAAATTACACGGGAAATTTGAGTTTCAAAAAAATGAAAAATTCTAAAATTTCCCAAAACTTATCCGAAAAATTGACTTTCTCAATCGGCGGGACTGCGCATCGGCAAGCTCTTGGCGAATAATTTTCAACCACAGCGATCGCGGTAGCGTTATAAAGCTACGTCCACTCCAACGTCATCGTCGACGCTTCCAATCGAGGCCGCTGGCAACGGGAGTGCATAGTCTCCGCGGTACGGATTCTCCGAAGTTCCTTTCTTTCATCGTCAAACGTTATTCTTGGGCCTTCTATCCCCGGCGCGTTTCCCCGCCACGTCCCTCGCTGGCCACGGCGGACGCGTAAAGAGAAGGACGAAGGAAGGGAGAAACCAGGTAAAGAGCGTTCTCTCTACACGGGTATAAGGCGAGTTTTGAAATGCTCGGCAATATAGTGAGTTCGTTATGAGGCTCGCCCCGACATGGTATGGCTCATAATTGTAGACTCGGGGCTCGAACCGTGCACCTCCGGGCACTACGTTCTCCCCGACTGACACCTATTGTCCGCAGGAAATCCCGCGGATCCGTCCGAAAACCTACGCAGCCGCTCGCCGACGAGCGAGGCGAGGTCCTTTAATCGTCGCCCGGGCCCGGCGCCGAATTTCGCGGCTCGCCGCGGCGCGGATCGCGCGCCCGCGGCTGTTTGCCGGGCGCGAATTGCGCGGAAGAAAGGCAGGGCGGACGCGGACAAAACATTTCATGGCCGGGCATGAAAATTATTAGCCCGAGAATGTCTTAATCCCCGGCAGCGAGCCCGGTCCCGCGGTCTTCGGCTTTAACATAAAACCTTTTTTTTTTTCCTCCTTTCCAGCCGGGACTCGACCGAGAGAAATGCCCCGGACGCGCGAGCGCTGACGGTCTCGCGGAGATGCGGCTAAATGCTGGAACGCGGCGCAGTTCGGCGCATAATGTATGTGCTACGTCGAACGGCACCCCGTTTATTTCCAGGTTAATGCACGGTTTAAGGTACGGGCTGCAATGCGCGCTTTTTCCCTCGCGAAAATCGAGATACCGGACTATCAGCGTGCCTTACGTGTTTCCAACGTCGTTTTAGAGAGCGAATTCACGCGACTTTTTGCCGGGATGCTCGCGATCGAAAAGAAAAGATCTACGGAATAGTATAGGAAAATTATCAGTGAACACGCATCTTGTTGTTAATAAAAACAGCATAAGGATATCTTGAAATTATGCTAAACAATCAAATATAAACAAAAACGTCTTACTTCTTTGAAAGAATAATTCGTTGTTTAACATTGTAAATAATTCACGAGATTTGGCTTCAAATTAATGTGTGGTTTATTTTGAAAAAAATATCGCGTACATTTTCTCTTCTCTTTTTCAAATTATTACAAATTAATTTTGTGAAAATGTGTAATTAAACATATACGTTTCAAATATAAAGACACATATGGAACATTCTCGCTACGAGTATCCTTTGAATTTACTCAAATATCATTAGAGTAGAAGTCTTAAGTTATTCCCAGGCTGTCCTCAGTTATTTATCTGTCTACACAGTGAGGGTGAATCTTACTTCCTCCTTCTCCTTTGCTCAACCACGTCTTAATAGTACGAGCCGCAGAGTTAATAAACCGACATAACGGCAATTCTCTCAGTGCATTTAGCTTACTTCAATTTTTGGCCGAAATATCAAATCCTTTTAAATCGCACTTTTTTTCTCGAAATAAAAACTACAAAAAACGCATACGTTTCTAAACTTCTACAATTAAGACAAAAAAAAAATAAAATTGTAGAATTTGTGTTGAAATACGTACAAAGATTGAAACGTTTATTTACAAAATCCAGATATATATTCGCGATCGAGCAACAAAGATCAAGAAAAGTCGCTTCCTGCGACTAATATCTGAGTTCATTCCAACTTTATGTCAGAGAAGATTTTCCTAGAAAAACGGGAAAAAGCTGCAGGAAGACTTAATACAAGCTAGGTCGGTGGAAAACCGCAGAGTGCATAAATTCAAAGTAGATTAATATTGTCTCCGTGGCTGTCGCGGCGCCAAACTTATGGCGCTAATTCGGCAGAGAAATTATTACTGGGGGCTTGCCTCGAGTCATCCCCACTGGCACTCGTGTGTTTTGCGAAAAGGGGGTATCTTGTCTTTAATAGAAACCGTACGTGCTTCACGAGATTCCAAGCAACGCGTCTGTTAATATTTGAACCTCGGGACGTCCCGTCCTCTAAGAATTGTTCCAATATGATAAAAGATATCGGTAATATACTTATAAATTAGCCAAATATTTAACAAACTGTATATTTGCTTTTATTTTTATTATAGCATAATTACACGAGTTATAAAATTCATTTTCGTTCATCTGTTTATGAAATATACAGAAATGTGACAATTTGACTGCAATGTAAAATCAGAATTACTTCGCGTTTCGTACAATTACGAAAATGGGGAAAAAAAACTTAAGGTAAACGTTATCAACGGCCGCGGCAAAAAAAGCAGCTTTCCGAAAGTCTTTTAAGTAAATTAAGGGCACTTCGCATTGTCTTTCGTTTCGCGAAGGACCGAAGAAGACGGCAGATTACAGCTGTTTAGCATCCTCGATGAAAAACTTGCCGGTAATTATTCAAATTATTTTCAAGGGCTACGCTTTTCGGTACACCGGATCCGTTACGTGGCGAACGTCTTTATCTCTCTTTACATTTACCGGCTACGGAAAAGATGTAGCGGCCCTGCCGACAGTCATAAAATATGAACAAAACATTCAACATAGCTGCAAGGTGTCTTTTAGGAATTTCACGTTCCCGGATAATATCACTCTTAATTTAAATTATATTTTAAATGAATGTTAAATTCAGTGCATAAGAAATTTATTTTTTTTTAAATTTTTTATTGTTCTTTTTATCGCTGCACGAGATGTCGATCATCCTCGTAAAACAAGGCGAATGTAATTCCGGATATCTATCATCGCAGCGTGATAGCGAGAACGTGACGCCGATATAAACGCGAAGAATAAAAGGAGAAAAAAAAAGATCTAGAGAAAGGAGGACTGTAGACGATAGAAAAGGAAGTGGAGATTAGGCGGGGAGGGACGCTTTTTAGACGGTCACTGACATCGCGGAGGTGTTGTGTGAGAAGTGACTGATGAGTTTTCCGCTCGATTGGATAACGGGTTAGACCAACACTCGCCCGTTTCTGAATTTTTTCCAACCTCTTCCCTGCAACATGATGACGTTTGACCTGAATCCGGGCTAGACCTGACAGACGCAATCTCGAACCGTTAAACATGAAGACTTTCATTTCATATATTCACGCTTATATTAACATAACTAATTTTATGAATTTTTACACACTTGATACGTATAGATCTTACAGACTATACAAATCTTACACGTGTAGATAGAAAAGTGCGAGTATCGATGACGGTGAGGATAAGAATCTGAGGTGATCGATTCGTAACCCGATAGAAATGGTCTGCAACATGGATTACTGCCTAAATTGGAGAACATTGGAGGAGACATGCTACCGATCAGACGAATGAACCGTCGCGGACGCGGCACTTTAGGCCACATCGTCCATAAAGAACGGACCATGCTTCCGCCGGGGACAAAGACCGCCTTCATCACCGGGCACCGTCCTCTTTACCGTCGTGTTCGTCGCTGCGCTTCCCGACTCGTTGAAATTGAGCAACCGCGCCGATCGCGAAGACTTCTGCCGAGTAAATGTCAGACGTGCGCGCGCTGAGAAATAAAAGTCATGCAGCAACGAAGTATAACGTTTGAAAGTCCACGATATTTCGAGACGTTATCACGGATTATAATTTCAGACTGCGATCGAAATACGAGATTACATATGTAAACATTCCTTGATTGAGTTTATTTACAGGCAGAGACATTCTACGAAAATAACATCATCAAAATCAAACGTGAAATATATTTTGGCAAGCAAAAGAAATTATTCGATAGTTCTTACATAATTTACTTGTTAATAATTTTGGCATATCTTGATCTTATCAGCGAATTAGCGTACATCGTATTTGTTCTTTAATAAAATTTATTAACAATCAATTTTTTGATAGGTGAATTTAAATATGAAACAAATAAGTAAAATCAATCAAACAGAAAATATTTATAGACTAACGTTTATAGACTGACAAAATATAAATATTTAATTCAAGACCAATAAATATTGCGATATTTATTATTTCTCGGTTGCGCATCGATCCTAGCCACGGCAGGCTCGCTATTCCCCGCGATACGGTATCCTCTGCTCAAAGTAACGTAGAAGAGGAGGAGGAGAGCTGGCAAATTGCAGAGCGTTAGAGATCGCGAGCGCGATTTAGTTCCGCGGCTATGAGGAAGAGAAAGAGCGAGAAAGACCGAGAGATAGAGAGAGAAGGATGAAGGTGGCGAGGCAGAGTGGAACGGCGGAATCACCCCTCGAGGAAACGCTCGGATAGTCTAGGGTGGTCTTAGCGTGTCGCTTAGCACCCTATCTGCAGGGATCTTCTCTCAGGCCAACCCCTACGGAGCTCGCATCGCTCTATCTCTCTCTCTCTCTCTCTTTCTGTCTCGCTTACGTCAGCCTCTCTTTCTCCCTCGCCGCGCTAGACCTCATGGGGGCTGCGTTTGTCGTGAGCATTACTCACTTTCTAGACGCCTACTTGCAAACCCCACCGAGTCGTCCCCGAGGCTCACTGACTACATTAGGGAACAAATCTTCCTTCTCTCGAGGCAGCGACTCCCGCGACTCCGAAAGCGACACACGTTGATAGAATGGATTGTCCGGTTGGCCCTGCATTGACCGACTATTCTCTACGCCATCTACGATAGTGAAATGTCTTCGCGTGCGATTTGTCTGTTAATTTGATCGCGTGCTGCTGTAGATTAAATTTAAAGCTGTGCTCTCTTCATGCTTTCGACATTTCTTAATTTATCGATATATATATATCGTTATAATTATATTCTAGAAAATTTAATTTCATCAGAAAATTGTTTCTTCAAACATTAATATTTTCTCATAAATATCTAAAAAATTTCTTTTAGTATTTTCATGAAACACGTTGGCAAAGTATATTTTACTTTCTTACTCGCTATTCAATATTATAGATATTATACAGAATCATCAAAAAAGCAATCTTTTTTTAATTATCTTGAACAATAAAGTAGCTTTGTGTTAATATAATGGTGTGGTGTGTCAACCATTTGATAAACTTCTGAAAGATGAACTTCTAAAATATCGCCGAAAGGTCGTATTCGTGCTGCGGAGGACCTCCCGGCCCGTATCGCAAGGGTTTTGAAGTATTCCGCGGCTGAGATTAACGAGATCCACGTGTCCGGTATTATCGGCACGCACCCAAGACCACTTGTTCGAAGGAGCAACCTGTAGAGGCTGGCATACCAAGTGCGTGCGCCATAAGAAGGGAGCGACGAAATTCAGGGTTAGCCGCGCGGCTAAACATAGAACCGAAGCGCATGTGGGAACACGTGTACGCGTTTCCATAAATATCTCCCCGTAACTCCGAATGCGGGATGAAAGAAAGCTTCCACGGAAACTCTCATGTAACCGGGACTCGATTGGCCTCGCGAGCGACAAGAATTCCGCAATTGGCGAGTATTCAACTCTTCCTTCGTTCCAAGACATTTTTTTTTGTATGAAATTAAAACGAAACTAAATGCAAACAGTTACAAATTGGGAATATTTTTCGAGAGATATTTTAGAAAAAGACATGTCCTTTTTCTCTTCCAACATGTCATTTTCAATTCCAAAGCACTTGCGAAACGTCGCATCTACGTGCCATCGAGACTCGATTAATTGAACCACTGAGAAGTACACGGAATTCATAGGCCGTCGAGAGCGAAATGCCTCGAGACCGACGTAATAAAGTGTGCTCTCTTTCTGGCGGCAGGGGGCCCTCATTCAGGAGCCGCCACATGTCCCTCTGCGAAAAGACTAGCTCTTCCTCACGTCATCTGCCGAGACGAAACGGGACGGGACGGGATGGGACGAAACGAGACGAGACGAGATGAGACGAGACGAGAGACGGGCAGGAAGGGAGGGGGACGCACCGAGGAGGACGGCTGACGAGGAGAAGCAGAGGCCACCGAGAAGCCGAAAGCTAAACCCGCCGACGCGACGGTGGGTTGGCCGGCCGTGGCGAGCCGTCAGTATCAACAAACAGAAGCTTAGTTGTTACCGCTGCGAGGGCGAAAGGTTTCAAGTGGACAGGATTACACGACACACGCTACACGGAAATCGGCCTTGGCTCTTAAATTGACGCTCCTCACTCCGAGTGCGCTTCAGCCGCATTTGACGTAACCCGGTTGATACAATTGCGTTTATCGCCATTACGTCTCAGTTGTGGACCAAATATGGAAATAAACATAGGGAGAGATGTTCTCCATCGAACATCTCTCATTCGAAGCACATGGTTTCCACTGTGTACTCATTCGCAACACGGTGCAAAATAAGAATGCAGCATCCGCTGCAATCATAAGTTATTCAGCGTTTAAGGGAACCGAGATACGTCGAGAGACGTCGGGGAGAAGACGTCGGGGAGGGGCAGGGGGGACGAGGAATCGGGCTCATAAATCACGGCATTTTCAGATTTCCTTTTATCAGCGGCTCTCTAACCGCAACTGGCGGTGGCTCGGTTCGCGACCGCCCGTTGACCCAGCGCCATAAATATCCCCATTAATATTAACTTAGGCTAGCCTAGGAGGCGAGAATCGCGAGTGACCGAAACGGAGCGGACAGAGGAAAAAAAAAAAGGGGGAGATCGCGGCCCCGAGGGGGAGTGCGGGGCGAGAGAGAAAAAAATCTCGTATGCCCGGGGGCGAATCTCATATAGGACGCAGCTGGGAATTGGGCAGCGTCCCGAAAAATTCATGGAGGAGCCGAAGTTCCAGGGAGACGCGTCCGCAGATCGGCTGCAGCACCTCATTCTTCCCCCTTTCATCTTTCTCTCGCCGCGGAGAAATATGAATTGATTACCGCGCGACGGATCCTCCGAATGCGGATCGCCTCCGTTTTCACTTCGTGTCGCGTGTTTTATGAGCACGTTCTAGATTCGCGGTTCAAGCCGACGATGGCGGCGGCCGACAAAAAAAGCAGCGTTACGAAAATTCCGATATCATTTTCGTTTACTTCCTACGATTCAGAAAGATCGTACGGTATCGGTAATAACTAATGGAAATATATATATATATATATATATAAATGGCTTTTACGCGGTATCTAGCACTGGAGAAGGCCGATAATGAAGAAGCCAATATTGAACTTCTTGCGGCATTTCATTCTTCAACGTCTATTAAGCCACACTTTCTTGCCGGCGTATCACGGCATGCATCACCTGTCGTCGAACGGTCCACGCTCTCCGCCGTCTCGCACCGTTAGCAGGATCGGTGATCGACGCAAGAAAACATAACGTTATCAAGTACAGCTTGTACGCGCGATATGTAAACGATTGTAAATTAGGTGCTGAGTTCACGAGTGATTACAAGTGGGTTTTTATCGGATAACGTCACGAAGTCCCGAAGTAATAATCGAGTGTCGAAGAGAAGCAAAGTGTTGGAGCAAACGCAAATGAAGCACGATTCGCTATAATTATCGTAATTAACGTCTCAAACGCGACGGGACGATCAAACCGTTTTCTCCGTTAAACTCTCTCGCCGACGCGTACGCACGTCGCCCGCGGAATTTCCGCAGTCTACCTCGATTATTTTCAACGCATTCAGGAGCGAAATCGATGACGATGACGATGCCTTTTTTGAGCCTGCATCGGCTTAATTGATTTATTTCTGAGAGGGTCCACCACGAGACGCCGCGGTTACCCCATTGGCCAACGCGAAAAAGGGGCAGCATAGCCAGCCGAGTCCTTTCGAAGGACTCTTTCACTCTCCGCAGCCCTTTCTTCGATCTTATCTCCCGAGGCATCGATAATTAGGCGCGATAATTACGGTGTGCCGGCTACTGACCTCTAGCTACCGGTCTTTCGGAAGGAGGAGGGAAAAAAAAAGAGGTGCCGACGATAATCGTCGCTAATGTAACGTTGTAATATCTCGATGTCCTTGCCGATGTCATTGTAACCGGCTGCGGACGATCATTTCGATCTGATCGCAAACGTCGAGGTTTTTTTTTTCTTCCTCGTCGTCGCGCGCGCGCGTCTAGCGTATGTGTGCGTCCTTAAAAGACTCATAAACTTTTTTTTCACGTCAATAGATATAAATGCAATGGCACAACGATAAATCGACGCGAGGAGAACAAAAGTTATGAATTTTTACGAATCCAAGGCGAATAATTAAAAGCTCATTAGATCCGCTACTAAGTTATTAGCGTGCCGCGCGGAAAGGTCAAGTGTCAATAGCACGCTATTAAAAATTTTTCACGACGCTCGTTTCTCACCTCGGTCTTAACATTCTTCGTATACATATACATTAATTTTATATAAAACGGCATAAATTTCTTAAGCCTTGTCGCGATGAGAACTGCAGTATTTGTCAATGTCACGTCTGTATACGATTTCTTATTAATTATCCGATTTTTCCCCTTTATTTCTTGATCCATTTCGAGATACTTATATCCTCAAAAATGTAACGGAAACGTTACATTTAAGGATATAACCATAAAAGAATCATAGAAACCGAAACGCGCGTGTCTAGTGTTATTACGTGGGGATACTTTGCGGTTTATATAGGTAGGCTCAATAAGGATTTATGGATCTTGAAGAGCACACTGAATCAGAAAGGCAACTTTTCGGCCAGTCAGGCCTGGTTGTTATGATTCGATTTTAATGCCGAGTTCACCGACGCGGATAATTGTCGCCATTACCTGCACGAGAGGGCACATTTACTGTCGTTCATCGGAGAGAACTCGGGATGGTCTTGCTCCAACCTCTCGTGTAAACGGGATTCTCGTTTGTCGGTAGGATATAGCAGACAGAAAGGAGCGGAGAGGAAAAAAGTAAGGATAAACACGTGTCCATTTTCCAGCAGAAGGACAAATGTAAAGGAGGACACCATTTGACGTGGAAACGCCGGATAAATCGATGAAGATCGTACGAGGAACGTTTAATAGCGTAACATTGCACTCGACATTGTTAAACTTAGTCGAAAAAGTTTGTATTAATTATAATTAACAAGTACTTATTAGCAAACCGCTAATAAGTTCTGGGATCGCGCCGTCTGAGAAATTCATTCTTTGCTCGTAATCGCAATTTTATTTCTATCCTCCGTGTAATGAGAATTTAAGAAGCGAGAATTTAATGGGGGAAATAATTAATTTCCAAAGTCAACCAAGACAAAATTTGAATTGAAGCGTAACATCGGGCTCCGGGGAGATGCAAGATTACAAAGATCTACGGGGCCTGCGAAGCGCATAGAGAGCCCGGAGAGACCGCGTGACTGTTCCGCGTGGATCCACGACGGATCGACATATTTTGCGGGCCGGTTCGGACGCGGAGAGCGGAGGCACGTATCCTTTTTATCGTGGCCGCGGCGGTAGCCGGGGCCCTATCGGATGTTTCCAATTTTCTGTTGGCGCTCCTGAAGGGAGAGAGAGACTCTCGGCCGAGTCTCCGTCATACGGGATTCTCGCTTGTACGAGAAAGCGGGATGAACCGCGACGGAAAGATCGCAGAATGGACGGGCGGAAAGGAGAGCGCGAGAACGAAACGCGCGGGTACGAAAGAAAGAGGGGCATAGAAACGGCCGGGGAAGCGGGACGGGGGGGCAGAAGGAAGAGAAGGAAGGCGAGCGCGTCCAACGCGGACATTCGTCACACGACATCAAACGCGGGTGCCGCCCGTTGGAGACTCGACCGACCGACTCTAAAGACCCCGGTCGATCAGCCATGAAGAGCAGCTCCTGACGAGGAATTGCAAAAAAATCGGGAAAAATTAAGGGTGGATCAAAAACCGTCCTAGCCGTCCGACATTGTGCACAACTTTGTTGCTATTCTTTATTGCCTTTATCGTCCTTGTCCTCGATTACGACGTTTATTTCATCAAAGCGAACACGAATGTACGTGTCTTCATTAATATCTCGTCGCGTGTTAATTATAGCTCGGCGCATGCCGTTGCTTAATATCTTTATCTCTAGCACGGCCCTCTCTCTCTCGTGCGCGCGCGCGCGCGCGCGCGACGACGACCACGGCTCGCTTTTTGTTTAAAAGGTATCCGCGCGAATTGCGGATCGAAGAAAAATGCAAACTGCCTTGTCAAGCTGCGTCAAGAATTTCGAACGTTCATTCCGAGTCGCAATTTACAATTGGGCATCGAGAGAGCTGCAAACGCTCGCGGCACACGTAAACTGAGACCGAGTACAATGACTACTTGGAAGAGAGATCCATTTGCGACGAGGAAAGATCGATTAATCATGACGTATAACGCGCTCATAAAAGCGCGCAAACAAACCGGATGGTGGAAAGGGAACGGTAGGGAGAGCGAAAGTGACATGAAAGAAAAGAGAAAGACGACGATCGACCTCGCGCGACGTAATGTCGTTGATCTCCTTCGGTCGACCGGATCGACCGAAAAGAAGAGGAAAAAAAAAGAGAAAAAAAAAAGATAGTGATATAATGTAGATACGTGGCAAGATATATTAACTTTGTACTCCGGCGACCTTGAATTATTGCACGGACGATGACGGAGCGGTAGCTGATATCTCGCGAGACACTCGATCACCGATCTACGCCGCAAGTCATCCTGATCATTGTGCGTGCCACGGTGCCTGGACCGGTAGCAAAATCAAGGACTAACCTTGCCTGAAACGCTTTAATCCGGTCTATCCGCCGCGGATAGAGTATCCTGACAATTCCGATATATCGTCCGATATCGCAGGGGGGAGGAGAGAGGGGGGACAGGTCTAAAAGGAGCGGAAGAGTTTAATCTCATCGCGCCGCTCCGAATCCATTGTGGTTCTTGCGGTTCTCCGCAGAAAAATTAGACTAAACAAGAAGCTGAAGTTTCCCGGAGTTTCGAGAAACAGTTTTGCGCGCGCGTATATATCCCGAAATTAAGTAACTTGGACAATTGCAGGAATTTCAGGATAAACAGACTGCAGCGATTGCTCGAGAAAGGCAGTCTCTCCTAAGCGATACGGTTTAAGTACGGGAACAGCCGATCGGCACACAGCCTAACTCCGGTTTATGCGATTATACATTATGCTTTTGAGTCGCATTAAGTTCGTCGTCCGGCGAACGAGCGGATTTTACGACGGAAGATTTCGCGAAACAATCTCGTTCTCGAGGGGAGCTTCTTGCACATCGGGAGTCGGGCCCACGGTTATTCGCATAACCGCAAATAATTACCCGCCCGTTATGTACTTTTCAGTCACGTTATGGTTAACGATAGTTAAAAGCAGCTAGACGTGCCTCGGGATTTATCACCGTCGTTATACTCCGGCCGCGAGAATCGACAGTTCTCTCCCTGGCCTTTACGTTTCGTAGAGCGTACATATAGAATTCCGGAGCAATTACGCCAGCCGCGAGAGATCCGTGCGAGAACAAAACGTAGAGCGAAAGTCAAACACATTTTTATTACGACCGATTCGACGGGACTCGCATCTCGAGCTCGAGAAGCGGGAGGGAAGAAGAAGAAAAAAAAAGAACGCGGGATGATAAGCCATTTGTCGTAAAACTTTGTCACGTCGACGGGTAATCAGCGCGATGGGATGCGGGAAGAAATTTTTCTGGAAACCGCAAAACCCATCGGAGCGTTTCAATCGGTAGAAACGTCGGCAGGTTGACTAAACTGGATTCTCCGAGGCAAGATAGCAATTAGAATTCGCAGCTAGTGCAACCGCAACCGGTGAACCAGTCCAGCGAGGAAGCCGCGTCTCCTTCCCTTCCTCTCTCTCTTTCTCTCTCCCTTTCCCCCGCTGCCCTCTTTGTTCTTTCCGAACGTAGGATAGCGCGACTCGGGTTAACGGTTTTTGAGACTTTCTGTCGCTGTGGTGCTGCGCGGCTCCTCCGCCGGTTGCTTAGCTCACCGGTTGCTTTCATAAAGTCAGTCGACTGTGAACCGAGGAATGTATCGGAATCCTGGAATTATTCCGCCCAACGAGAGAGAGCACCGGGGGAATTTTTCTCCGCGACGCCGTTTCGCAGACGGCTGCGCTCGGCAAAAACCCCGCGAGGGTTGGACAGCGTTCCGCACGAGAAGTGCGAAAACAACGTGGCATGGATAAACGTGTAGACGCGATATCATTGTCGCGCGTTTCTCACGTATAAATCAAGTCGGACATAGTCGAGCCTGATTGGCGATAAAGTTGCAACTTAACAATGATTAGTAGCAAACGTTCCGCGAGCGATAAAAGTAAACTTTCTTGCAAACTTATCGGCAAAGGAATGGAGCGTTAATTTATCATTTATTTGCCCTTACACACGAAATTTGTAGTAGCGGTCGGTAGATTCGCCGTATAAGCGTCTCCTCCGCGTAAGCCGCAATTTCTAACGACTTCACTCCTCCCGAGGCCGGGAGGGTCACAGTTAACACTTCTAATCTCAAATAAGGCATTTTCGGTTAATCCTACGGCGCGAAAACGCCGGTCTTGGCGTCGTTATCTGCGAGGCCATTGCCGGTCCCGGTTACTTATCCATTGTCTCGAACTTAAGGGAAACAGTGGCTAGATCTTAAATCTAAATTGCATCTGTTTGTCACTGTCCGCTAGTCAGGCGGAACAAACGTATCGTTGTAACGACAATCAAGACGTCGCTGCGCACCATCGAGGCGCCGCGCCCGCGCCGGATGAATCGTAAAACATTAAATGATAAAGTGCAGAATCCTATAACGAAGAGATCTGCACGCGTCAGTGCATGTGACATGCCATTGCGTGTGAAAACAGATTTATAACATTTAATAAATGCACGCTTGATTGAGCTCGAGAAGGACACTCGCGCGCGCTATGTGTCCCTGAATTGTTATAATTATACAAGTAATTTTACAAAAAAAAGACTTGTATCAGTAAGATTTTCGAAAATTCGCAAATTAATTTCTTTTATTTCGACAGTAATTCTCCCTTATTCCTCCCGATTAAATATTTAATTTATAATATTTACAAGTTGTTAGATATAAAAGATTTAAATAAGAGATGAAGTAAAAATATAATAACTTAAATCGAAACTTACCTTTAACGTAAGTAGAGCTCCAGGAAATATTCCGAGTGCCGCCAAGCTCAGATTATCGTCGATGAGCTCGTGTTCTCCTAGCATTATGTGTTGATCGTATGGTCCAGCCCCGCAAATCTGCATCGTCTGAAAAAAAAAGCAGAATTTTCCCTATCTTATTTACCGATGCAATTATATCGAGTTGTAACTTAATAAAACCGATATCATCAAATGTGTATCGGTCGCTCGTAATAATTAAGTCTTTTCAGAAAGGTAAACGTGATTACTTCCGCCAAGAAACCGACAACACTTTTGTTTCTTCGCTCGCAATTTTGTTTTCCTGTTGAGAATTAGCCACGCCCGAAGACATCTGAAATGTATTTCAATACACGAGCGCGCGAAGGTACTCGTAGAGAGCGGTGTTTGCGGCCGTGCGGAAAAACGTAAAGGGGGGGCTATTTGAGATTCTAGAAATGGAAGAGTTGCGCGCGAGAGACGAGCGTGAGCCTCGGTAATTGCTTAATTTGTGGAACCCGCGTAATGTTGCGTGGAGGGATAGCTTGCTGGCCCGCTGGCTTGTCCTCGCTGGCGTCGGTGCGAGAACGTGTAGCTCGGTTTCTGTTTTACGATCGGTCGAGTCGGACTGAACCGCGCCGAGGCCCGGGATGAGGAACGAGAAGAGAGGCATCGCGCGAGGGCGCCGGAAAGCGACCAAGGGAGCGGGCGACATGTGTAAAAAGACGATTACGAGCGCACACACGATTTGCGCTCTCGCATCCCGCGTGTTTGGGCGGTGCCAACAATCACTTCTCGTCAAATTCCGTCCCCCCCGCTGAAACGTTAACGCCGGACGGAAGGCATAGGTCGTCGCGGATTTGTCGCTAGATCGACAGTGTGTGTACGTTACGTCAGAAACGTTATCCTCATATGTCGTAAATGTCCGCCGGACTCGGTACAACAGGAGGAGAGAACGGCGGGAACGTGGAGGAGCAAGAAGAGGTGGTCAGGGTCAAAGAACCTCGAGGCTTCCTCGTTAAAGGAAGGCGCCCAACGAGCGCGATAAATAGAGGTGGGTTTAACAAGGTTGCGAAGCGGCGGCAGGAGGCCAAATTGCCCCCGGGGTTGAGGAACTTTTGATATTTACAGATCCTGACAGCCGCCGCGCGCTGCTGTCGCTCATCGGCACCCGGAACCCGCGACGCCGATAATCCCGATATCTCCAATTGATAACGCGAGCTTTCTAGGACCTCTCCCTCTCTCTCTCTCTCTCTTGGACGACTTCTACGATTTGCTTTCCAATCTATCCGTGAAAAATCCGACACGGCCGTTCGGCCGCGTTTTTGCCGGCCGTAATTTTCCCGTGAACGAGCTATCCGCGTGGACGAGCGTTTTTTCGTCCCGATGCCCATTGCGTCCACGCCGCGGCGCAATGAGAGTAAGAAAGGCGATCGAGCGGTACCGCGCGCGGGGAAAAAATGGAACTGGTGACACGGAATGTGCTGGAAAGTAATATTTACAGGCAGGCCACTTCATAGGCGTTACACCGCGATTACGTAAAGCCCGCTCGTTCGCGCGCGCCAGCGAAGATCAGCGGTGGCTGCTATTGTCCCGATTTGCCTGTCCGCTAGCTCCAGCGACATAACTGCATTCGACCATGAAACTCAAACATTTTTATTGGCGGCCTTTTTGCACAACGGTAAAAACGACAACGAGCGCGCGGCGTGACTCGCCCGCATTTTTGTCAAACGCGAGAACCAATCCGCGAACAGTGACACCCTTGAATCGCCACGGGATTTTCCAATGAAACAAAAACGTCCTTTGCGCGCTTTCAAAGTCTATCATTTTACTGATAAGATTTTTTTAATTCCTGCAAGTTGTAATAACTGAAGCCGCAATCTTGGCCGATCGGACGATTTATTATGATTGTCGACTTTCGTCGAGCGCGAGACGAAATCAAGTCGAAAGACACAGAGCTGTAAAAAAAAAAAAAAAAAGGGAGCGACCGTGAATGAGAAGAAGAGACAGGGTCTCGTATTTCCATTGACGCCGACAGCCGCTCTCGCGGGCGGGTATTAAAAGGGGACGTGTGTTCCACGGGGTGAAAGAGGCACGAACAAAAATTCGTGCTCGAAGGAGTGCTCGGCGAATAGATAGAGAGAGGGGTATCGCGCGTGAGAGACGGAGAGGGAGAGATACGCGCGACGAAGAGAGACGCGAGCCGGGAGAAAGAGTCAAATGGAAGGTTGAGTGGAGCGAAGTGGAGTGAAGTGGAGTGGAGAAGTTGGAGACCTGTTATTAGCGCGAGGTTTATGCTCTTTCGGGTTTTTGCCAGTGGCTCCGCCGGAAAGAAGGGGGAGGAGATGGCTACGGCCTCGCAATATAAATACGCTTAATAGTTTAAGCACACTGCCGGAGCCCGAGCATATGCTAACCAGCCATAACTACGCTTTACTACTCTTTCGTCCACCGCGGAGCCGGAGAACGGACAACCGGGCCGTGATAGCCAGGCCGAAGGGTGGCTGCTCCGCGGCTCCGGGCTAACGCGTCTCTTCCCATTTCGAGTTCGAACAATAAGACCCGGCGCCGTAAAATACTTGCGCCGCAAATTGATTGATTATCCCGGGCCCGCTTTCGGCAGGTGGCGAGCGCAAACAGATCAAGATATCGGATAGAGACTTTTTTCCGATTTCTTTCTCGCAAGCTATCTCGCACTCCGTCACACGAATCGATCGTCACTGCTTCCACTAATGATTTCTCTTAATGATTTTTCAGAGTCTTCTAGATTTATATCGGACGCAATTTTATACGAAAAAGGTCAGAAATTTTTTATTGGAAATTTGAAATATATCACCGTAATCAAAATAGATGTACTTCTCTACATAGTATATTTCGTTTCGTAAGGTAATTAAAGATTGAAATTGACAGTTAAGTTAAATATGTTAATAAGACACTTACCATTACTTTGAGTTCTTTCAACGTAATCTCAGAAGACACTTTGAGCTCGTGAGATCCTTTTAATTTTCTCCTACTTCGTGATGGACGTGCTTTTCCCATCTTCGGCTTTTTTGTCGCTACCTATGACAAACGTTCGAACAATTCGATAAATCAAAAAGACGCCTAACTAAATCAATAATTTTCTCTATAAAAAAAATATTTACAGAAATACAAACTTTTTATTTCTAAAACTTTAAAAACGCTTTTCCTGTTTTAATATGTCCTCTTTAACATAAATGTTACGTGAAAATATACGTAAACGTGATGACACACAATATAAAATGCATTTTTTCACATAAAGTTTTACTTTATTTTATAATATAAAGTAATCGTGAATATAAAATGTCCATTTTTTTTATTCGGGTACTTTCGCATAAAAAAATATTGAATACAAAAGAGAGAACTCAGTTTAGTTAGTTTAAGCGCGGTTCTCCACAATTATATCTAAATCAGCGTGAATCACAAGCGAGCTACGTAAAAGGAAGCAGATAACTCTTAAAGTCACTTTGAGCAGAGACGTAATAATACTTATTACATCGTGAAATGCGTGAGATGGCATCAACTCGCCGTTATCGGTTAGAATTAATCTGGAAAGACGACCGCTTCCAGGACACTCGATGACTCGGCACGTCGGCCCATTAACAAAATTTCCTTCGTTCGAACGAGCCAATATAACTCGTTCGTGCATATACATATATATATATACGATATAAGATTTTCAATTTATACTAAATGCATTGTATATAGGAAAAAAGAATAAATGATGTTACTGTTTTATTACAAAGATAACGAATCGTGATATCAACCATATTATCTCATAAAAAAGTGTACGTAATTATGTTATGAAACTGAAAAATTGATTATCCAAGTGATAATCATCCGGTAATATATTTTTCAAATTTTTAAATTGTCTTGATCGTATAATCATTTTACGTCAATAATATTCATTCGTACTACAATTTATTGAATAATTGATTGAAAATATTTTTGCATTACCTCGTAATCGTTATCCGTCTTAGAGTCTTCATTGTCATCGATACATTTGACGTAGATTGTCGCTCTTTCGTATTTCAAGCTTTCGAGACGTTCCTGTTCAACCTTCGCTAACATGCAAGCTGCGCACGGGCCTGAAACAATAGGAGACACTTCCATGACGCTCAATGTGTTTCAAACTAATCAATTTGTTATGTTTGGAAATATCTATTATTTCTAGAGCATCAAATAATGCTTTCTAGATATTCATTCATCACGATATAAATCTTGAGAGTTCCTTCTTTCTTTTTTAAATATCTTAATAACTCTTATACGATTTAAAATATAGGCACTAACACTAGGCAAAGTGGAACATATTCTTCTACAAGGAACTACGTGTACATTGAACTGCAAGTTGTCCCAAAAATGTCATAATGCAAGAAAGTATAATCGCAATCTTCGCAACAACACAGAAACTTCAAGTTGACGGCGGCCCGACGCGACGCCGCTATTAACACCCCCGGGGGTCAGATTTCGTTGGCCTCGTCGAGCCCTCGTCGAGTGAGGACCGGGACGGCAGTTAGAAAGTCAAGTTAGAGGGTGCGCGTCGGGTGGGTGGCGCGGCGATGTCGGTGGTGGCTCTTATCCCATGTATAATAGATTGCTTACGGCCGGTGAGATTAATACAGTAATTAATAATATACGGTGACCAGGGTGGCGTAAGAAGCGGCCATTGTTGCTGGCCGGACAGCACAAAAAGCGCTTCGGCCGGTCCGGAGCCGAAGCTCGTATCCGAGCGTTACTCTCAGAGCGTTACGTCATGTTCAGACAGTTTTCCGGCGGTGGGAAAGGCGAGGGGGGAGGAATCGTGACCCCGGCTGAATGCGAATTCGCGTCCACCCCCGCGCGTTACCGCTAATTACCGGCTCGTAGAAGCCAATAAGAGAACGCTGTAAGAAGCTATTTGCCCATTAACGAGTCAAGGAGATTAACGCGGAGCGTATCTCGTTCGATAGACTTTCTCTCGCGGCGGGAGAGAAGATTTTCGCGAACGGGAAGAATAAATGTTGATCGCGTTGCCCCTGTCGCCGCCGCCGCCGCTGCCGTCGCCGTCGCGAAATCCGGAGGACGGATCGAAAACGACGAACGTCCGTTCGCGCAGCGGCTAATTTCCCCCGCAACGGTAATGAAGGATAGGACGGACGGAAGGACCCGCACGCCAAATGAATTCGAAGGTCCTCCCGTCGAATTCCTAATTACCCGCCGGCGCGGGGATGTCAGTGCGATAGGATCGTTTGCTATCGGGTTTAATCGGAAATACGGGAAGCTTAAGCTAATGAGAGATTCGTAGGGTCGCGAATGCAAATCTCTTCCGACGTACTACAAACAGTGCCTGCCTGCCTGCCTATCGAGAATACTACGCCGCACTTTTCCAGTCGACGGAGAACGGAGAGCAACCTCTCGCGGAACCGAAGGTACGATCAATTACATGCCGTTCGCATAAACTCGGCTTTTCGTCACAAGAGTACTGTGCGAAATTGCGAAACGGTTTTCGCACGAGCGTTTCGAGAGACGAGCAAGTCGACAAAGGGATGATTTTATTGGCAAATACACAAAAGTCCGACGGTTCGTGTAAGACTAAAGGACGATCTAGTGTATTTCCCTAAAGTGCCATCGAAGAGCAATCAAACCATAAACGAGCGTCGAAACGGAGTCAGAAACTTGTGCAATGTCGACGGAAGAAGTTTCGGGAGCTCCGACGAAGAGTCAGATGCCTTCGGATTTTATTTAGACCCGCTTAAACGGCCCGCGCTCGTGGAAGAACTCTTGAAACTGCGATGTAAAACTTTTGGCAAACGACAGATACGACCATCAAATTACGTCGCAATCACACCCTCGGAATAAATACATGAACGATAAGTGCAATTTTCGTTGTTATAAAATATCAAATATCATAATCAGAGAGAAGTTTAATATTAATATTAATATCAATATTATTTTAATACATATATCTCTGTGCGTTTTAAGAATTTAAGTAGATGAACGATTATATTTCAAATTTCTTCTTTTTATAAAATTTAGTAAATAAAATTTCACCACACACGATGGAAAAGAGAAAATAACATTCTTGCTAATGATAATCAAAATAATATATCACATAGGTAGATAGGGAGACTTTATTCAATTAGATATATTTAATTAAGACGTCGAAATGGGTTTTCTCTTCGGCATTGACGAGTCGAACAAAGCGCCCATCTAATCACCGTGCTAATCACACTTCGGCCGATTGACGATCATCGATCAAGGAAAGCAATTACACTGTGATTACAGATACGTTGAAATAAGTAGGCGAATCGGTAGATACGCGATCATTTAGTGCGAACAGTTAGCGGAGGACGGACGGAGAAGAATGGTGAAACGAAATAGGGGCGCTAACATTCGGGCGTTAAATCGAAACGAGATATTGATACTACGGATCGCCATCAAGGGACTTGAATCCCTCCGGAATTTTCGTACAACCAGATTATTTATATATCCGCATAATTCTAATCGACTCCTAAAATCAAATAAAAGAATAAAATCATTCGCAATAAAAGTATAAACATATCGATCTTAAATTATCTTGAAGCTAATAAAAGAACGTACGAGTCGCCCCAGAAAACTCTTCGATCAAAATCGAAAGCGCGTTAAGCGAAAAGACACCGAGTTCGCTATTATATTAAAAAGGCTGAACGACTTTCATTCATAACTCCCGAGTCACCCCGTGAATGAAAGATTGATGTTCCCCCAACCGTCGTGACTCGACGACGAGAACCGTTCACCCTTCCCGAAATATGTTTCGAATTCTTCGGAGTTTCCGGGAGAGAGAAAAGAAGAACTGTTCGCCCCAAGCAAGTAAATAATGACTTTGTGTTTTGTCAACCGTATTATTAAATTAATTGAATTTAACAGCAACTAACAGTGAAAATAATATGCTTACATAATAATGCTAAGCTATTTATAGTTGCATAATGTACAATATAATTGAACGACACGTTATGACACAAAAATGACAAGAAGTGGAATGCATGATTCGATTTTAGCCAGAAGTTCCTAATGTTTTGGACCAATTCGCCCGTTCAGCGAACGCCAGTAATTGGCAGCTAAAATCGAGTCGAATCTCTCAAACGTGACTCGGTGCAGGGCGCGCAAGCATTCGACATCGCGGTAGCCGAGAAAGATCGACGTGGTAATAATGATTTCGCTAACGAACGTCTTCGAGAGCCACAACAAAGTCGAGATCTAATCCTCTTACGGGATGACACCGAGCCCCGTAGCAGCGAGGGCATTCGACGGCATTACGCGCGTCTCTCTCTCTCTCTCTCTCTCTCTCTCTCGAAATCCGCAAAATGCGATTGTCACCCTGCGGCGCGGAGATCGGGAGACGCTACCTCTTGCCAACGTTTGCAAATGAAATACTCCGCGATGATCAACGAATTCGTTAATTAAACGTGAGATGTTTCGCCTCTACTTTGCAAATCGCTGGATGCGGAGCGACGAACACGCAACGAGGTGTGTCACGCCGGCTAACTAACGAGCTCCGGTTTTCCTCAGTGCGTACGTTTAAAACTCGTTTCTCAAATTACTGGAAGAGCGCAAGGATAATAATTTTTAGATGGAGAATTAGATTTGTCACGCAGCGATGACAAATTAGCAGTGTTAATGCTTCGGCTGCGCCGAGTCGTTCCGTCTTGTATCCCTTTCACGTACAACGAAATAAACAATGATTTAAATACGCACGGAGATATATGTTTGAAAACTTTCTACAACGAGGGGACGAAACTTGGACGAACGGCAGACAAACGCGGCGGTTTAAATCAAGTGATATAGACGATTAGACACCTCCAGATTATCGAGGGTCTCCTCCTGACAGGATCGGAAAGATGCGTCCTAGCGTCTCGTTGGAAGAGGGTGATCTGAGAGCGAGCCTTATCCTTGTTTTATCTTGTTTTCCACCCAACCTCCCCCGTTCTTCACCCTCGCATCGCGCGCACCGCACACTCCACCGCTCGTCGGAGGACGAGCATCGGTCATCTAGGCGCTCCATTTAATCCTGGAGGAAAAGGACCCCCCGTAGGTTCACGGACAAGTGGGGATCTCCTTCGGGATAACAGAAGCAGCGAGGGGGAGCGCTCCGAGAAACCCAGGATGCGCTAATTCGTCCCTGCGAAATTTGTCCTGCCCGACTCTGCTCGTTTCCTGCGCGATTACGCGAAAACGCTGCTTTTTCCGTTTCCCGCACGCTAATGTTTTCGTTAAGCCTCCCTTTTCTTATCTCAATCGTGCATTGGCCAGCGTAAAAAAAAAAAAAAGAAAGAAAGTATCTGTGCAATCGTCGCAAAATTGATCAAAAATGAATTCTCGATCTTCGCTCAGAAATAAATAATAAAACCAAAAAATTAGTTTGATGTATTAATTAAATCAGAGCGCTTAAAACAGTAGTGTAGAATTGGAGAATTCGTTTCTCCTTTAATACGTAAGATAGTTGAGAGGCTTGCTTCGTTCAATATTGATATCAACGCGTGATTTGTCACGATTGTATTCCGTGTGTCCGGGAAAGCGCGATTATCAGGGGCTCCTCGTCGAAATAAACTCTTAATCAAAACGGCAATGCTCTAACGACGGGTACGCCTCGGGGCCGTAAGTTTCCGAGCGAAAAAGTTTCCGAGTGGAAGTCAGTATCCATTACGGTGCAGCGACTTTGACCGCACGGCAGCGCGGCTCGTAAGGGCATGTTCATTGGTCAGCGGATGTATATATTAAGACGTGTCCGGCGCACTTGTCGCAGGGTGGGGACAGGGGGCTAACAAATGTCTCTCCTGAATCGTTTGACCCCTCGGTAAGTTCAACCCCCTCAGGAAACTAAATCTCGAATCCAGGTCCGTCCCAGGCCCCCCCCTC
>VBVQ01002416.1:0-25133 GCA_011636635.1 Tetramorium simillimum | reverse complement strand
ACACAATAGTATATATATATATTTTTTAAAAGACTAAAAAAAAACAATTTTAAGTAAAAGAGATATTAAAATTTAATGAAAATTTTATTATTACTAGGTGATGTAGACGCGTGCTAAAAGAACAAGAGGTGAGACATAGCTTAATATACAGATAGTTATATTAAGCTATCTGAGCTAAATTATCAGAATGTAATCAGTAAATCATGAGAATTATTCACTATTTTTTTGTTTTTATAAATAATTTTTTTGCTTTGATTTTAAAAAGTTACTTAATTTTAAGCTATCAAGCCTCTCGTAATTTTTTAAGAACTAAAACTTATAAACAATTATTTTTAAGAGCAAAAAATAATAAAAATTATAATTTTTATTATTTCTTTGTTTTATATTTATGTATAACACATATACTACTATTGCGAATGTATGTACGTATATACATCAAATATACGCATGTATGGTAGAAGAATAAATTTTTTTCAAACTTATTTGGCGAGCAAAAAATTCAGGACTTGGATGTCTTGAGAGCAAATTCAGGAAACAATTTGGTGTCATAATTATGCGAACAACTAATTTCTTCATTGCACATTACTTATCAGTCCAATAAAGAATTATAATAATTTGAAATATTAGAAATGATATTATATATATGTAATGCAGAGTTAGATTATAAAACATTAAACATATTTCGAAATGACAACAGTTGACGTATAGCCTTGATGTTCGTTTTAGTACGGAGTATGGAGAATTGGCATGTGTATGTAAAGCCGTCGCGCTGTCATTTGCACATTACACTCGAGCAAGCTGCATGGTCACTCTATCGTATCGTCATGTTACTTCTCAAGGTATGATCATTCTTTAATTATTACGTAATTAGTAAATAAAATTATTTATACATTTTGCTAAAATTTATACATTATTAAAATAATGTGAAATTATGTATTATTAAACGTACAAAATCGTGCAAGTTTTATTGAGAAAAAATGCACGGATTCTGATACCTTGTCTGTTTTTCGAGATTTTGGATTTCCCGATTCTTGAGTATCTCGATATTATAAATATTTGAGATTTTACCCTAAAGTCTCGTGATTTTAAGATTCTTGAACTTCAAAATTCGCGAATTCGCGAGTGTTTTCAAATACTCTCCAAAGAGATTTATGATGCGTAAAATTTCATTTCTTCAAATAAAAAAGCACAACTGTATCTTTTCTCTCCATTCGCCGTGTATTTCTAGCACGCGTCTTTGCCCTGGTTGTTATACGGGTGAAACGGATAAATCGTTAACCTTAAGTTAATTAACTATTTGCGAGCCGCGACGTGACGGGAATTGCACTATGCGACTGCAGGTTTTATATGCTGTTCACCCGTTATATGTCGAATATACGGACGCACGTAGAGTAACGAATTCAAATACGAATAAATCGTTGTTGATTATGTTATCACTAAAGGCTGCTCAAACATATAATTTATTGTTCTGATCAACGCTAATGTTGCGAAATTGCAAATAAGCTAACTTATTACAAGCATTATTTAATGATTACACTGTTATCGCTAACACGCACTTTACACCACGCTCCCATCGCATAAAAAATCGATAAACGCTTACTAATATAGTACATCGTCGTTGGATATTTATATTACATGACACGCTGCATTTTTAACGCTCCATCGTAATGCATCAATGAATTATTCGACACAGGTGCCAGCCTGACGTAGTTTACCGGAATAATCGATCGTATGTCTGGAATATGACAGATCGAAATGTACACTGCTCGTCAATTTCGCACGATTGAAACAGATTGAGAGCGACGATTGTAATTTATTTGCCTAAAAAAAGCTAGACCGATTGAAAGCGGACGTACGAGTTTTATCAAACCGTGCGACGAGATTGTTCGCGTTTTAACGGATTGTTTCACACGATTTGCACTTTTTTATACCAACAATTCAAGGATTGTACGTTAATGGATGAAGTTATCTTTAATCGGAAAATCTGCAACAATTCAAAAGATAAAGCATTTAAAGATAAAAAAACTTTTAGCTTTAAATCTATATATATATGTATATATATACAAAGATATATTCAAAGAGATAAAAAAATCGAAATATTTCGGTTCATGAAACAAATATTTTTTCCAACTCTTTTTTAAAATGATCTTTTTTTCTTAAAAAATATTATTGACTAGTCATTGTTTGACGTGTTTCCATCCAGCTGCAACAGTCAAATCCGCGCATTATCGTATCGGTATTATATATTTTGTGAATTGTATCAATTTCATCATAATGATAAACAGACCTTCCAGGCGGCCCGTATATAATTACCGTTATTTGTAACTCAAGGATGATATATTTCGGCGCGTCCTAGAAACATAGTTCGCGCAAACAGGCGCGCGTTTGCGAGCGCATCGCCGCGCCGACGCGACAGCGTAAAATGTATGGGCCACCGTTAATTCGCGGTAATTGGAAATTATTATATGATGCGAGGAAGCGCCGTTTGTCTTCGTTCGCGCGCCAAAACGGCGCGACTGCCGTTCCAACTGTTGGAACAATCGTCGGGGATCATCCGCAATAATCGGACCAATTCATCCGAGTTTTCTTGAAACGCTTGTACTTTAAATATGTTCGCGGATTCTCTTCTCGTTTACACAATCCCGAGTGCAGAGATTATCGCTATCTTGATCTGTATCGCATTCCTCAAGATCTATGATACACTTGATTTAGCTGCACGATGCAGTGTAGTAATTGAATGCTAACAATGTGAGAAGATTGGGTTCGAAGATTGGACAAATAGTTGCATGGCGATTGCATTAAAATTACGAAGGAACTTCGAGCCATAAAGAAAAGTTTTAAGAGAAAAATCACTTAAGAATATCTCACTTAAGTAAATTACATCGAGATTACACAAGATAGTGAGTCACAAAAATAGTGAATTAATTTTACTTTCTTTTCCGCGACAAAAATTCACGAGAAAATATTAACTAATTCGCGTTACCCAGTCTGTCTTTCAGATTGGTTTCATACGTATAGCCGCGGACGTATATTACAGCTTGTATGCCTGAGGCGTTTCTCTCCGTTTCTTATTCGCTTATTTCCTTACATGCTGAACAAGCGAAGCTGAAACTCTTGCTTTCATGCAAAGTTTCACCCAGCTAATGTAAGTAGATCTTTTCGTAATTACTTGCTGTTCGTGAATATTTGGACGATGTTAGGTAATTGTTATACGGTTCTTCTTCTGTAAGAAAAAAAAAAAAGAACAAGTCGATTATAATCCGCGTAGTCGATTTGCCCTCTTTATTGGCTGCGTGTAAACCGAGCTTTACCAATGTGCGTTAGCCGTTAACGAGCTGTCGAGTCGTGTTAGTCCGTAAATTTACGACGTGAATGCTCGTCGATTCCGCTCGTTGATCTTGTACAGCCTCGCCTCGCGAACTGCATCGCCTTGGACGCATTTTCCAGCTAGCAACCGGCTGATAAACGGTGAAACATCTTCAACGTTCTTTCGCTACGAGCTGTCAGTTTTTCGAAGAAAGATATATTTACGTAGTTTTCCGAAAAAAACTGAACGATCTCGGCTGTTATTTTTAGAGACGTTGTAAATGCTATGTACAATGTCACAAATATTCTGCAATATTAGGTGTTCCTATAAAAAATAAACTCTCGAGTTTACTGATTCATTGACATTGTCATATATTATCTAAATATTAATAGATTCATGTTGTTTGAAATTCCTAAAAATTCCTGCATTTAGAATACGAGATAAATATATATTGGATTTTGAAGAGAGAGAAGATGAAGATTCTAAATGTAAAAAGTGCAAATAGCACAAACTTAGTAGACTTAATAATATATGTCATTTATATAAAATAGAACAACAAGGATTATCAGAATTTTGAATTTTTATTAATACAAGTTTCAGAAATCTAGATCTAGTGCATATAAAAGTAAAAAAAATGAAAATAAAAAAGCAGTGTAAAGTTACGTATAAATGACGACGCTAATGAAAGCCGTTTTACATGCTATTAATTCTAAAATTCTGCAATGAGAACAATTTCAACGTTCACAAGGGAGCGAAGGGTGGAAGGGTAAAACTTTAACGCGCGCTCTTAAATTACAGTCGTGCTCTGTTCACTTTATCGCGCGGGAATCAACAACGCGACGAAAGAATAATTTAATATGACTGAAATGTTCGACGAAAATCCGCGCGCGCGGAATTATACCGCACCTTCGTAACGACCTTTGTAATTAGCCACCACCGCAAATTGCTTGAACCGCATCTCTCCCTTGCGCGCCGTTGTAAAGCCACCCTTTACGGCATAGTGTAACTACCATCCGCGAATCTCGCCTAACATCCATGCCGAGCAGGATGTTGTACAAATCCTAGCGAGCATGATGGCCCACCCCGGCGTTGTTGCCCTCGCAACGTCTTCGAGATTAAAAATACCAAGCCAACGTTCTTATCTCTCTAAAGAATGGTTACTACCAGTTTATACGAGCGAAGACAAGATGAAAAATCGATTAGCTGCATAGTTTTAATCTACTTAGGCTATTTTTCCTTGAATATCTTATTTCATTAAAAGCTCTTTCCCCGAGATTCTTATTCAAAATTCAAGAAAATCTTGAAATAATTTCCTGATGACATTTCCATCTTTCATAATACAATAATATAATATTTATTTCAAAATTTTTTAGTTGTCTAAATTTCTTTAGCCTCTATATTTATTAATAATATAACGAAAGTGCATTTTATATTCTTTTGAAAGAAAACCGTGAAGTTGAATCTATTATTTCTTTGCGTTTTTAATGGTGCACTCCGTGCTTTTGAATTGTCCTGAATGCGTTCACGGTACAAGATGCCGATTTAAAAACCGCGACGCATCATAAATAAGATCCACACTCGTACAATAATAAAGACATCCTTACCTCAACAAAGATCTGAAATTCGCATTATTTATCTGATATTACGTATAAGACGTACTACGTATGTAGGTGCATATAAATGTGAATGTTATCCGGCTGTCAGTTTCAGCTGCTTTCTCAGACTAAGGAGAGTTGCAGTTGATAAAACGAAAGAAACTGCCGCACGCGAAACAAACAAGCTTATATGCCAGAGCTCTCGTTCTTCCATTTCCTTACCGTTACGCTTTCTGTAAAACGTGCAAGAATCTCGAAAGCTGCTATGCCCTACATCCTGGTCCGGCTCGCAACGACGCATACCTACCAGTCGCATTGAATACTATTGACCGTCGTTTGTTTCGGACTAAAGAATTGCTCGACTAAAAGTAGAAATATAAATAAAACGAGTAAACTAACTATCTGTCGCTGCATTTCCTCGATTTATGGCTAAATTCAATAGCTAAATCCTTTACACAATTTTTTGTACGTATATCATACAGTTATATTTTTCAGTAATTAACGTAAAATTCCAATTTATGAGAGGAATTTATTTTAATATTTTAATATATCTAGTTTCATATTTTAGATTTAAAAAAATTCAGCTCTTGCAATTGTCACATAATATGAGATAAATTACGTTAATATGACTAAAAAACGTCTCTTTATTAAAAACGGTACTGCTAATTCCAAGTGCCATATTAAAAGTCGAGATATATTATACTAAAAACATAAAAGAAACATTATTAATCGCTCTCAGATCCATTTAGAGTTCTCAACAGTTTTATCAGGGAGAAATTAACGACGGGATAGAAAAAAAGAAATTCACTTATTCGCGAGCAAAAAAAAGATTAGAAGAGCGCCCGGAAAACCGGTCGTACACGCTTCCGCGCATTTTCTTTCTTTTCCTTTTTTCATAATGGACATTCTGCCTCTCCCGGAGAGGAAGGGATGGATATGTAAAATTATTTTTTAATTGTTTCTACATTAAAAATAATATTATTGGCAATCGATACGTCGCAATTTTAACTTGCACTATTGCACAGTAAAAAGTTTCTTTCTCTCAATCAGAGGTTTTTATTATATTTGCTTACGTAACGATATAAATTATTCAAAATATACGCTGTTAATAAAATTAACAAAAAGAATATAGATCTTATATGATTATATTAATTATTATTATCTGACACTAATTAAAATAGTGTTTTGATAAGCAACAACAATATTAAATTAATCTATTATTCAAATGGCGATCGCCGAAAATGAGAGTGTCTATAAAGCAGTAAACATATTAGTAAACATATCCGAAATTGATGAGAACGATGTTACTGTTTCTCCCGCTAATTAGCGTGAATTATTAATTCAGTTTCAAAATTCGATAAAATGACATCAGTTGCAATAAAACACCGACGGTTCGTTACTCTAGGGATTATATAACCTGTATAATCGCGTGACAACACATTTTCCTGATAATCGTGGTAATTAAACGCGGACCGTAAAATTTTGTGACCGTGTGCCCAAAAAATCCCTAATGACATTTTAAGTTGTCTATTAAATCCCGACAAAATAAGAGCTTAATATTAAAAAATATCATGCTTGGTATTAAATCTTATATATTTTTTTAAACTTTATAGATCTAATATATTAAAAAAAGCTGTGGAATTAATTTCATGAATTAATTTTCTATTAATATCATTGAATAAATAAATACTTTTTGGGATATGAAGCTACAAGCAAAACCACAATATTGCCATAATTATTGTATTAAATAGCAAGTATTCTTGCGTAATAAAAGAAATTTATTATTTCAATATGCTGTCATTTAAAAATAATAAATTTTAATAAATAAATTTATTGTTCCGAATTGTAAAAAATGAGTAAAAAATTATGGCATTATTTTTAATGGTTATTTTAACAGCGTGTGCTTGGATCAGATAAAATTAAATGAATGATATAATTAATTAAAGCTCATGACACTTATTACAGAGAATAATATTAGATGCAACTTTATGCTATTATAAAATTGATTAATACTCTATTGTCATATCATACATTTCTTTAACCATCGTATAATAAAAGCAGACTTGTAATATTTCGCATCTACTTTCTACAGGATTTAATATTGCCTATAAAGCTTATAGTAAAGCTCGTTATAATTCATTAATATTTACGCTACATTATTTAATATTATAAAAACATTTTTTTATATATCTTATGACAGTGACTGTTAATTAAAAATAAACACAAAGAAAAGCAGAATTAAAAAATTAATTAATTAATTTCTTAATTATCTAATGTAGCTCGTTAAAAGTAAAGGAGAGATATCTTTTCTCTTTTATTTTGGCAACAGATTTGTTAAAGGGAAACGGATACAAATAGCCATAAAATCGTGTAACGACAAAGATATAGTCGTGGAAAAAAAGTTTGATTTTAATATTTAATTCGCGATTTTTCAGCTTTTAACATTTAATAAATTTTTAATCTTATTTTAAATTAATATTTAGAAAAAGTTGATTTTTTAAAATATCTTAGGTCTCGAAGTGAATCAACAAATTTATTTAATAATAGAAAGATGTAGCGGTAATCGATTTTATGGTCCTAAAACACGCAATAACTTTTTCCGCGTGCAATTTTTTCTACTGCAAAAGATACTGCACCCTTTCTTGATTAAACATTGTTTTTGCGCGATACAAATTGTAAAATAGCTATTGCTGAACACGATTCGCCCTCTCGAAAAAGTGCCACGAGAGGGTAAATCGAGCGGAAGCGTTAAAGCTCCGTGAAAGCTCTGATAATTTACGCGAAGCGGCACTTAATGAATAAAAGAAAGAAACGTTCAACGAAAAAGAAGCGCGCAATGGGGCTTTTACTTAGCTCGAGAAAATGTCTGAATGCTTTATAATAACGAATGACATGCGAATTAATTAACATGATAAGAAAACGTGTTGCTTTTCAGTCATTGTCGTGATATGAAAATTTTATAATTGTCTCAAAAATTAGAAGCACATTCTGTATGAAATATTAAAATGATTGTATTGATCGTATTCTTTGTTTTTAAATAAAAACAACCCATATATTTTTACGTTTTACATAAAAAATTATATTTATTTATTAAAGAAATTATTCGAATAATATATTAATTAAAAATTTCTCGAATATTATATTTCAAGCATATAAATTTTTTTTATTTAAAATAAAGTTTATGTAATGACATATTGCATAAAAGAGTCCAATTATAAATAGAACAATTTGATAAAAGCGTTTGTTCATTCAATAACTACAAGATATTATTTATTATCCGCATTCCCCTAAATATACTAGTTTAAAAAGTAGCCGCAGGTGTCAAGAAAATTTCTCACGACTTAACGCCAGTCTTACCGACCTAATTTTGGCCAATTCTGACAATTTGTAATTTGCTGCGTCACGCGAGTCCCGGAGAACTTTTGCGATACGAAGTCGACCTCGCGCTCCTCCGTAAACGAAGCAGCTTCGACCTTTTTACTCAAAGACGTCGCGTCGACTTTCCAGCAACATCAGTCAATGCCGCTCGTCACTGTCGACTGTCGTTGTATGGCAGTTTTCATCGTCGTGAAATATTGCCGCGATGCGCAGACATATTGGCGGTCACGCGCGTCTTTAACTCGCTATGACAGGCACTATTCATAGATGCAAGAGTTGCAGAAAGCTCAGGTTCAAAAGATGAAAACTAGATGAAAAATCATAAGACATGAAGATTTAGAAGATTTAGAATGTTAGAATTATTTAGGAACTAAAGAATGTCTTAAGATCTGTAAAATACGTGTGTACCTGAAGAGGTACAAGAGAGAGAACAAGATGGAACAGCTAGGTGCCAACCATTCTGGAATCCGAATGGCTGCAAGTTTTAAGTATCTAACACGCAAGGATTTAAAGTTAAGAATCTAGCTAGTCCCCAGTTGGCATCCAACAGTCTGAAAGGGTCTCGATTTTTTCGGCCGTAGGATCAAAGAAACTTTTCTACGTTTTGCAGATCCGGCTACCTACAGCCTCAAATTTATAACACTCCTTCACCGCACACCCCCGTATAACGCAACGGGCGGAAAAAAAAGAGGGATGAGGAAGACTACATCTCATCTTTCCGCTGCGCTTAGCATTTTTATCGCTCCTTTTCGCCGTGGAGGAATTTGCCGTATCCGGAAACGAGTTCGCCGCTCCCAAGTTGGCTATCGCGCAACAACCTACCCACCTCTGCTATATTCAAAAGATTCAAATTCTCCTCATTCCCTGGGCATCAATATGTTCGTGGGAATTCGTGCTCGGCTCCACTGTAGCCTTTGCACGTCATAAACAATTTTTCGTGTAGCGTTTGAGACAGCAAAATGTAAATCGCGAAAGTTGCCGCATCCTAGAATCTGAAGATTTAATAATACAGAGCACGTCAAAATGAAAAGATTCCACGTCTTCCGATAATATAAAAAATATATATTATCTTCCCGGTCTTTTAATATGCATAAAACGAAGATTTCTGTTATTTTACATAGAAACTTCGTGCATCACTAAATTTCACTATTATCCAATTTGTTTCTAAGCGCGTATTCATAATTCGGGCTTACATGGCTCTTTCGAAAAAAAATTAGATTTTTTTTTTAACATACGTTCCCTCTTCTAGCTCGAAATACTGAGAACCGTAATTGTGAAGTTACGAGCACAGGGAGACTCTTTTGCGACGTATATATGTATGTATGATCCGCTTGCGCCTCGTCGAAAGCTGCAACTTTCCGCTCGGGCGGGCGAAATGGCTCGGATAATTTACGCGCGGACGTCGATATGCGGCTTTCGCTTTCGAACTCGTCGATGAAACGCTGATTTACACCCCCGGGTAGATTCACGCTGACTGCGCGTTTCCGCCGCTTCCGAGAAACTTACCTTGTGCCGCGCATCCACGGTGAGTAGAGCGGCTCGGTATGGTCCAGGCGCACTGACTTGGAAGCTTGCGTCAGCTTCGTTCTACCGGTTAGTTTCCGGTTTCGCTTGCCGGCGCGCAAGATATTACGTCGGCAAAATGTCAAAAATATCGAATGCCTGCTTCCACTGCCCCCGTTCCTCTCGGCGAAAAACCTTCGTCACCGTCCGTCCGATCGTGGATAGTGGCAATTTCGATCCTTAATATTCGCGCTGCTGCCACGGCTAGTTAGGCTGTCTTTCCCCGATATTGCTACTTTTTTTGAAATATGTAATCATTGTATGCAACACTCGATAAATTACACAAAACTCTCGTATACAAAAAATTTGCACTTTTATGCAAAGATATATTTTCTACGTGTATATAAACAAGATTTTATAAAACATCTTTGTTAGTGATTTATAAATTTAAGACAGACGATGCGAATCCAAAGATCAGCACAGTTGACATTTTTTAAATAAATTTCTGACAACAAAAGCGAAAATCGTAGGTAATAGGTCAAAAGAATGCTTGCACCTCGTTTGCTTCGAAATAATATGAATAAAAAGGAAACATGTGGACATGTTCACATGTATTTACCGTCATTTCATTTATTTAGTCTCTATTGTATAATACAAACGGTATGTTTCAAAAAATACTCGCAATAATACTTGTTCGCGTATAAAATTGCTTCAAACGAGATTGAGGGGTAGCGTGCAACCACTTCTGTGACTGCACATGTGTAAGAGACCTAGAGACTTGTAATACGAATGAATTCTAGCATCATAAATGTATCAAACTGGAGGATCTCGAAATTTCACTTTATTCTTCCAATAAACGGGCTTCTGATAAATGCACTTCCACAACAGTCAGAAATAAGAACAAAATTGCTTGTGCGGGCTATCGATCTGATGCTCGAGATACCCGGATATTCGATAAAATTTAATGTCCCAGTTTCTCTCAAGGAATTCAATTAACATAACAAATCGGGACACGCCAGGCGTAATTGCGTGAAATTTCAAATAATTGCGTGCTCTCCACTCTGATTAATTATTTACGACGATGTAAACATTTGCATATGTAAACATCGAGAACGCGCATTGTAAAGAAAACACGGTATGTATAATATTTGGATATTGACTAATTGAACTATATTATGCAATACGGAACCATAGAAACACAGTATTGTGAAAAGTATTATCTTCATTTGATAATGAAGCGTGGATTGTTCTCTTGTTATTAATATGAAATCCAACAAAATAACTTTGTTATTAGTTCCGTTGTAATAGGTAGAAATTACAAAGTATAACTTTTATCTTTGGTTAAAATATCAATATTAATTTTATTGACGAGAAGAAAAATTAATTTGATATAATAAGAAATTAAACTTTTTTTGTTAATTTTATTACGTGATGATTGATGTAATGCCAGAATAATTTTAATGACGTATCATTCATTATACCGTATTAAAATTGATCTATTATTAGTATTATTGTAATAAATTGTCGTGCAAATTCTTCAATAATTTCAATAAATAGCAAAATTATAATTTAATTCTGCTCATAAATCAATGTTCCAATATGGAATTTCAAAAATATTTAACGTATCACTGTTAGCGTGAGAATTCCGTTAGATTTCTAAGTAATTAGGACTGAACCCATGGCTACTTTATAGTATAATTACTGGCTATCAATCAACTAATGATAGCGCCCCGGGTATAGTTAATGTGTTCATAAATCAACTCTCCTACACCTGCTTTAGCGAAGCCATTGCTAATTACATACACTGAATCACGTATGTCACAAGCCTATTGCATGGTTTAATGGATTGCCAAGATTCGGAATAATTGCAGTTTTCTTTTATTGCGAGTTTGACAATTTTTTACACACTTAAAATCTTTTTTTCTATCCGCAATTCGTTCAAGAAGAAATTTTACTCAATAAAGCTTTAAATGTTTTCAAAATATCTTAATAATGAAATCTGAAAAGTTCCTACTAAAGCGCAACTCTGCTTAATATTAATCGAAAAACAAGATTTATCTGTTTACGTTATGAATCTTTTAATTTACTATAATATAGTTTTTAAGTTAAGTAACTTCTATCAACGTCTCGACATCGAAGTAACTTTTTTTTTATCTTACATTAACTTCTCTTGTAGCGTTTATTAGAGAAACATTTAATGTTTGATACTCTTATACATATAACGTAGCGAAACAATAATTATGCAAGATACTTGATGGGTAAATTATTCCGCGGCCTTGAAGCAACTCGTAAAATAAAACTTGTTAGCTACTTTCACGCGCTCTCAGATCTTTCTACATTATATCCACGGTACACTTCGTTGCTCCCTTACACCTAGAATTCAAAGAACTACAAAAAGGATTAAATTTAGCGAACGACTGGCCGATTTCAATCGTCCTTCTCTCCTTAAAGCCTTCCTCCTAAAAGACGGACAGAAGGAAATTGCTTGTTCACGACAATACGATCGCCGATCTTCGACGAAAGCGCGTGGCGGCATTATCGGCGACAGAATAGCGCTGTTATTCGGTCCCGCCGACTTTTCGACGGGCACGTTCAAAGGAATCCGTGTCGACGGGCCTTTCGGCTTTGCTGAAGTCGTCAGCCCACGAACGAATCGGCCCAATTCCGCGACGAACGGGTATTATTCCACTTGGCGGGGTCCGCTACGGCCAAATCGATTTTCGCTCACGCCCTTTGATACCACGCCGGAAATTGATAGTGTCGTTCTAAGCAGCCGATTTTGCCAATTGACAGAGAAAAATATCAAAAATTTTAAAAATAATCCACTATTTGATATCCAATGTTATATATTTTTATTGAAAAACCTATTTACTTGGATTTTTAACCCCTTTACTGATAGATTGTTTAAATTACTTTCTAAGTGAATCAGTGAAACTCACTGTCAATCAGCGACTATTCACTGATTGTCAGTGTTAAATATGCCACTGAAAAATTCAGTGGCATATTTACTACTAACAATCAGTGAATAGTCACTGATTCACTTTTAGAGAGTAGAATTCAGCTCCTGTTATATAACTGTGAACTTTTTGTTAATCTTGGTACTTAGATTTCTTCTTTCTTTAAACTTGGATATATACGTCAGAAGTTTGTAATTAAAAATACGAGAGGTTACTAAACAGTAACAGAAACAGACACAACAATTATTTTCCGATTTAATATTTACGATTAGCAACAAGCTCTCTAAAAGTAAATCAGTAAAATTCACTGTCAATCAGCGACTAATACACTGATTGTCAATGTTGAATATTTCAATGGTATACTTAACACTGACAATCAGTATAATCGCTGATTGACGGTGAGTTTCACTGATTCACTTTTAGAGAGAGAAGATTAATGAATCAAACTCGATAATTGTATCGATATATCTTTTCGATTTAACGTAAAATTTCAACGTAGTGCACTTCATTTGAAAGTCAGACGAAGTTCGCAGTCGCGCCATTTTGTCGTTTCCCGGACACAATTTGAAAAGCATTCCTAAGCCCTTTGAAGCAAAAAGACTCCGCACTCCGGTTTGCCGCTAACTCGAATTCACCGATTGTATATTCCTCTTGACCTAGAGGATGATTCTGTTCCCTCTCCATCCTTAAAACTCTCATCGATTTATTCGCTACATAATTCCGCTTAATCCTTCCTTCGATTTCCTAATAAATAAATATTACGACGCGATTAAACGCACCGTAACCGACCAACATGCGTTCTGCCGGTCGAGAATACGATTACGCTTTGTCAAAATTTAATTACATTAATTTATTAGGCATTAAAGAGGCGCTTAAACTCTCTTGATATACGCGCCCGCTATCAAGGATTGCTCATGCGTTTATTATATATTGATAAATTTTATTATTTCAATATTACAGCTATGAATTATTCAAATACTCACGAAACAAATATCGAGGGATTATGGCTTATTCGAATATGGTTAAGTAAATAATGAAATGCAGGAAAATGTAATATTTACAGGATATTTATTTTGTAAGTGGACAAAAAGTATTACAGTTTAAACATTTTATTTGGAGCTGTACCGTTACATTCACTGTTATATCTCTTTAACGAACTCCTTAATTACCGACAATCAAGTGCTTAACATTATCATCAATCACGCCACTCATCACACGTGTTGTTTCTCGACGCGTATTATTGATTATGTGTCTTATGATTTACGATTTATCTTAACTCTTTACCGCATCATTGCGTATATATGAGTATATATTTTGCAATATCAATTTTTCAGCTTCTATAAAAATAACGATTTTTCATTAAATTTTCATTAATTCATATGATGCGCAGTATTGAACATATCATTCTTTTACAAAAATCAAATAGATATTATTCATATAAATATTTGCAATAGTTCATTTTTAGAAAAATGCACATTTTTTTTACTCGATAAAAATTTTTTGCATTTTTGTTGCTAGAAATTTATTTATTCATAATTTAGCTGAAACTTTTAATTTTTCATAAATAAATGTATCATATTGTTATGAAGATAACATTGATAGGGCGCTTTTGACATCGCGCGATATGTGTCTTTACAAATTCTTTCGCGAAAAAAGAGAATTATATATCTCTAGATACTTAAACGCACCGTATTACTCATCCAAATTATATCCTTAATGATAAGAGAAATTATGCGGTAAAGAGTTAACTTTACAATTCCGATTTGCTTTCGATATCGCACTGTGCGTGAACACGCTGTTGTTAAAGCTACAGATAAAAATAACTATTATCGTTATTGTTAATTGTTGAAGATAAGTTCCATCGTTACATCACGACAAAGAACATCGACACACTGTTTCCTCAAAGCTTAATTTAATTTTTACATTGTTCCTCTTAACAATTAACTAAAATTAGAAGTACGTCTATCGTCTAATAATTGTCAGTTTCGATATGTTACCCACCGGATTTATTTACAATTTTTATGATATTTAAAAGTTATCGGTCTAGGCAAAAAATACGAGAACTATATAACAAGATTTCACGATTAGATTTACAAAAACAAATAAATTCAAATTAACTTTTTATGTTCTTAAATGAGTTTCTCGATTACCCATTTAATTAATTTAATGCAGTATCTTTTATAGTGTAGTAAATATTTAAAGCTAAAAATATAATTTGTAGGCAACCACGTTAAAATCCGTTAGTTTAAATTTTATTTTGTGCAAATTTGTAAGAATACCAAAAAATATATAAATAATTACAATATAAAGCGAATATAAAGTTAACCTCTATTCTCTCTCTACTTTCGAATATGTACAGATAACCGAACTGTACTTTATATGCTATAAAACACAAAAGCAACAATATTTTTTAGAAATTATTTACTTGTAAATGTACAAAAGCTATAAAGGAATGGCCGCTCTGCATTATCTTGTATATAACTAGAAATTTTATCTTTACAAAGAGCAAGCAGATTAAAGAGTTGCTGACAAAAAATTATGTGTATGTCAGAAGCTTTTCAAAGCCAGTGGAACTTTGTTCTCCTGTGAACATGCGCGTGCATATTAATTACGAAATTATGTCCATTTTTAAACACATAAAATGTATAGAGGTGTATGTACTACGTTTTAGTTTCATTGTTAAAGACAATACGCGAAATTTACTTGTGAAAAATTAATCCATTTCTATTTAAGCTTCTTTCTATTTCTATATTACTGGAAGAAGCGAGCATGCAAACAAGTTAAACGGTAAATTAAATAATGATTTAGCGTATTAAAAATTATACACGATTTATATCTTTTATAAATGAATTATCGCTTCGTAAGAAAGGTTTTGGCTCAAATCATAAAAGATGCGAATTTTACACCGATTATTCCGTGAAGTTTTAAAGGATATTCCGAACATTCGAGAATTATAAAATTCAGAGTCCTAAAATTCAAGGATTATATTACAACAAGAACCATATTTTGGAATCTCTGGGATCTGAAATCGAAAGATTATGTGTAATCATTAGATCGTTGCGGTATAGAATCTATTGATCTAGTAGACTTTGGGCAGTAATATCCTTAGAATCCGCGAAATCTAGGCCCCAGAGATTTAGCACACAAATTCCACAATCACTTCCTCTACCATATTTCCATATTATCTCGTTTACTTGCTATTCGCTCTCTCCCCCCCTCTCTCTCTCTCTCTCTCTCTCTTTCTCTTTCGATACCTCAGGTCGAAACGTCACGAGCGTTCCTCCAACTCTCATCACTAAACAAACGAGCTCATCAATAAAACAACACGATCCCCCCGTTAAACGATCTGGAGCCGTTTAGCCGTCGTCACACCCACCAGGTTTGAGTTTAGTTTTGCAGGGCGATTAAATTATTCATGCAACACGGTAGATCCAAACGCGGAAGCCAAGGAGCCTTCCTACCCTTGATGATGGTAGTAGATCTTGTCCTTGCAATTGCACGTTGCACCGCAGAACTTCCGGCGTTCGTGGCCCTCCTTGGTGTTCGTCTCGCAGACCCACGAGCCGAACGTTCTGACCAGCTCGGCGCAGTTCGACCACAGATCAGTATGGTAGCAGGCGTTCGTGCAGAGCGCGTCCCGTATACAGTGATTCTTGCACATGCTGCACGGCTTGCCGGCCACGTAGGGCAGGCCCAGGCTGCCCTTGTAGTTCCCACTGCGAGGCAAAAACATACCGACTGTTAGATAATGTTACTATTAGATGTCGATTTTAAAGACGATTGCAGTCCAAAGCTACAAGAAGTACGAAAAATAGACCCAATCATTTCAACAACATTTAAATATCGTTAGTGAAATGTTCAGCATTCCAATTCTGCTTTAACATAAAAGAAAGAAAAATTTAAATTTTATCGCATGACAAGAATATAAATTTAATGTCGACTAACTTAGCATTCACTTCGACATTTGTAATGCGAGAAAAAATTTGTTTCTTTTCCTTTGCATCAATAATATAGTCCGTTGAATTTTCACAAGATATTTTCATCGCTCTCTGTTTCGAACTTATGCAGTTTTATGCTAATATTTCAGTCGGTTTATAAATATACATCGCGCTCGAATGCAAGATCCACTGTATTATCATAAGTACATGTTATTTGAGTTATACGAAGAGGGAGGGTAAAGATCACGTCAAAAGGTGTCGTTCGGGGGTGTGTCTAAAGTTCCTATTAAGCCCGAACTCGACAAATTGGAGAAGAGTGAATCCTTAGGGTGAGAAGATTTTAACACACGCGCGTTTGCCTTGTAGAGATCAAAACAGTAATTATATACAGAGTTTGAACCAAGTTTGCTATAGCGTTAAATTTCTCGGATTAAATTTCTTAATTCGTAGCAACAAGTATCTTCTTGATAATTATGTTTCAAGATAAGCTGAAAATGAAACTTTATATTGCTGCAATCACGCACTTTATATCCAATTAAATGAAGAATACGTAGTTAATTGATCATTTTAAGGAGAATTTTATTCACTGCGAAAATATCGATATCGAAAAAGTAGCGATTGTTAACAATTAGAAATTTGAGATGCCTCGACATCGATATTATCTCCATTTTCCTTTCAAATAGCTCCCATTATTTGTAACATAAAACAAATACCCGATTTCTCTGCATAAAAGTAAAATAAATGCTTTAGGCAGTATATCCTAATCCAAATCCATTAGCCACGCGCATTAACGAAAAGCCGTGGAAGGACCGTCGAGCAATTTGCAAATGGGCCACCGAATTTACATTCAAAGTATTTTTCGGTACGTATCGCGCGTCTTAAACGATCGCGCGAGAATTAGCGTCTCTAAAGGCCGCTAGTCCGGGTTACTGTATATCCACGAAATTAATTACGAGATAGAGCCGGTGTGGAAGAACGGCAAGATAAAAGGAAGGATAAGGTGGTCCACCACCACGTGACACGGTTTATTTATTCAGGACTCGGGCCACTGATGGCGGCCATGCAACCGCGCCGACTTCGCTTTTCGTGCGAAATAGGTCAGGCGTCAAATACACTGGAGAATGTGCGCTGCTTAACAAGAAGTACAGATCGACATATAAAACGGCATATGAAATGATCTTAAAAGCCACTTCGTGGAATTCCGTTTTATCTGAAATGCTAGAGAGTTTTTTCTAATGGAAACTGACTTTGAATTTTGCAATGAATTAACATATGCCAATTTTCAGCTAATTTTTAAGCTTATTACAAAGTGTATTCGACGTGTGAGGTATATTCCCATAGTTTTAAAAATGTACGACGTAAAATACTTAATACTTTTTTCGAAAATATGGATCTAAATTTAGTTTTATTTGTGCCGAATTATATTCTCTGCGGTAGGGAAGCTAATGCGATGACCATGTTTGGCAGGCGTTTGCCTGTTAGTATCTCGTCTTGTAACATGAATATATGAAGCTGCGGTGAACTCGTCGCCTATCGCATTAGAGCGGATCTCGCGGAAAATTTATCGGGTCTGCGTATTGCGGGGGATCGATATGAGGAATATATAGCGTCGCGATTTGTAGGAATCCTTAGTTCAGAATTGGGTCACCGGCATTTTTGTACGGATTGCAGGAGCGATAAATTGCAAGACCGAAAACCGAAACGAATTCTAATTGCGTGAGTCGCTCGCGCGTGAAATGTCGCTGAGAAAATCATTTATTTATTGTCACTCACTTGGACAGCTCATCCAGGAATGCAAAGGTAGTAGCGTGATTCTCTTTCTAATGCACAATCAATTCCTTAGAACCACTGTCGCACAAAATGTGTATTATTTACTAGCTTTTCTAGAATATTATATAGGATTGTATTAATTATTAAATTGAATTATATTAGATATATCTTCATGAATAGCGTTAATACTTAAAGAGTAAAAATGAGAAAAATAAAAAAGTAGAATTTTTATCTCTATATTAATATAATTATTTTTGTACTTTTAAGAGACTGTAAATTTTTTTTTAAGAGACTTTATTTTTAATGGATTTACGTTTAAAATTATTGTGGTTTTTACAAATTTAACGTTATTAGTACTTTTTAATTTAACGTTCAGTATTATAAAGAGTTTTTTTTTTAATTAAAATGAAAATGTTTAATGATATTTTTCTTTTCAACTAACTCTCACTCATATTTCTCTTTCACTTGTATTTCTCGTCAAATATTAAATCCAGAAAAACCAAGTAATCGTTTTTTATGAAAGAACTTCAAGAAAATTCTTATTCATATATCATACATCGTATGTTTTGCATTGAGCATCCTGTACACATACATATTTGTATATACATTATGTATATAATATGTACATATTATATGTATATATGAAATATAATGTATATTTCATCCAGTAGTCGCGTACAACGAAAACCATAAGTATACTGAGAAAGTATGCCATACTGGTGACAAAGAGAGCCGTCTAAGTGCCACAATGGGCATGACAAAGACGAACGAGCTATAACTTGCGCTGACGTTGCATATATTCCGCACCGGTGTCACCATTTTCCTTGTTTTCCTTGCTTACCTCGTTCCTCCTGTTCTCCCGCGAGCGGGTTATGTCGCTTACATACAGTGTATAAATATAGGATTTACATATTTCAGCGCGTCTAGGGAAAGCTTACGTGCCAGTCTCACGCGAGCTTGAATACAACATCGGCTATTTTGGGGTGAGAAAGATTAAGCTATAATCAAGTCCATGTACGAGGGGCGTAAGAAAATCGTATCTTTAGCAAACATGTGAAAAAAAAAACAAATAAATTCGAATTATTGAATTCTAAAGAATTCGTATCGCAAAAATTTATAATACTTAAAAGATACTAAGGTCACTGCATCCTGAGTGGTTAACATCATTTTCAATTCAGGAAGCACCGACAACACGTTTTCTCAAGCAACATTCTTCTTAGCTGCTTATACACGGTATCTATAGCTGTCTAGAAAAAAGCTAAAGAAAAGAATTTTCCAATATCGAAATAACAAATATCTTCCGCTCCACAAATATGTTTTATCATTCCATTACTATATATTGATTCTTAATAATATGTTCTTCTTTCATTCTCTTTCAATATTTTAAAATAATACCCCGCAAATTTTCATAATTTTCATAAATTTGATATAAAAGTTAATTTTTTGAGAGAGGAAAATTTCTAATAGATTTATGTGTGATACAAAACTAAAATTTTGATTTAAATGTGACTATCGCTGCTAACGCAAAGAGGGAATTATTTACGAAATTTAATTGAATTTTTTTGTCTTTTCGTTAATCCTTTTCTCGTATTTACTCTTATTTACTCTCTTCGTATTAATGATTTAACAATTTGCTTTGACCTCCCATTCAACGTGCAAATGTCGATTTAACTAAGATCCGCTTTGACGATGCTGCGCACGCTACTTTCGCTAAGTTTACGGTTAACCGTTTCAATCCGCATTTCCCTCCAGCAAATTATTGCGTCAATTCCATGCTAATGAACTAAGTTCTAGCCGTGGCCCAATTGCAATTGCTGTTGCAGAAACAGCCGTGTATCATAACAGTCACGGCAAACGGCGTGCAACCCCTACGAAAATAATTACACCGCGTTACTACCCTATCAATATAATTCGTATTCGTGTAACGTTGTTGCACGTACATTCTATTGCGCTAATTTGCCCAAAAAAAAATTCATAAAAATCTCTCGCGTTTCGACATTTAAACAAAATAACACGCGAGAATCATAATCTTCGATACGGCAGACATTTTTATCAAATTAAAATATATGCCGCGTGATACATGAATAGTAAATTCATATGAAAGACATAAATTCTAAATCTCTCTCAAGTTGAAAAGAAGGAAAACCTATCTGGAATACGTATCCGGAAATGCGTTTTCTTTTTCAGTCGAAGAATGCATTTGCTACAAGTGTACGAAAGTTCTTTCACATGAGACGCAAGATGATGAAACTCAATCCGCTTAACTGAACTCGCTATTGAGATAGTTCTTCGATTGTTCAACGAACGTTATACCTACCTCGGAGCGTAGTTGCAGACGTACATATAGAAATCCTTGCCGAGCGGACCCTTGCTTCCGGTGCAATGGCTCACCCCGCAACCGACCAGATGCGTCGTCGCCCACACCACCTGCGTGTAATGACCGATCTCGAGGAGCTCATTCGTCGTATTGGGCCCGTACTTGAAGTCCTTGTACTCCATGTACCACATTCTGATGGGGAAGTTCCTGCAACATTCCGACGAATGATTCGGCGGGAGCGATTTCGATTTGCGGTCGTGGCGAATTGTCCGCATGCACCGTAAAGCATTCGCGTCCGGTGATGTTTGTGAAGCCCCTGGATCTGCATGACGAAATTTACGCTACCGCGCACTGTTTGTCCGCGTAATCTAATTCTGGCTTTGTTGACTGAAGAATTGATTACGATTAGCGATATCCTTTCTCAACAGCGTGACGCTGAATTTTTCGACGACTCGGAACGTGATCAGCTCTTCTAAAATCATTTCTGCGTAACGAAATTTTGCAATTACAACATAAAATTCGAGATATCTCTCTCTCTCTCTCTCTCTCTCTCTCTCTCTCTTCGTATCCATCAAGATTAATAATCTTCCTGGGTGATATCTTCTGAAGAAGTTATCTTTGATATGTAAATAATGAAGCCGGTGGTAAGCTAATTAACTATGGTGCATCCATGGCAGATTGACCGCTACATATTTTCACGGGATAAAGTCTGACGCGCGTGCATGGAGTACATCTGTACAAATATACTGCAACGCGAACTCGCTAACTAGAAGTAAACAAGATTTAATAATATCTCACCAGAGTGTACGACCCGTACTGATGAATATATTTTGTCCACTCTGTCCAAAGCCATCCAGGTACAGGCCAGTCGCATTGTCATGCACTAAACCGAGGCAACGATCGGCCCATCTCTGTGCTGCCTTCGCTAAGCCCGAATGCCATTTCTAAAACAAAGGGATCCGGAATTATTAAATATGCCTGACGCTTTACGGTAGACGGGATATCCTGGAAATACCGTCGCTAATTATAAACAGAAAGGGATAAATATTTTTATATTAAAATGTTGATAGGTTTCAAATTATAAACTATCGAAAATTTCATTTCTTTTGCGAACTAATTGTAAGCTTTAAGGAATCAAATAGATAACAAAGTTCTAGACAGTCAAATAGATAATTCTTATATTTGGAGTAGTTACAAATAAATTGAAAGCTACATGTTAACAAAATAGCAGAAAAATGCGCGCATAATTTATTCTTGATTAAAAAGAGGACGACTACAAATTGATCAAGAAACCTGTAATTGAAAGGGTCTGTACGTTATATTTAGAAAAAGCTTAAAGTTTAATTAAATACGTATAATACAACCACGTTTACGAGTGCAAAAAGTTTCCTTGCGTTTACGTGCATACGTAAACTCGCGGCAAAAGTTTCTTGACTTTCCTGTGGCTTCTTAATTGCTCGTTATATGCAAATATCATGCTTTCAAAGCCATAATGTTCGCTCCGACCCCGAGTGAGCCCCGCGTTCTTAGAAGTTTCTCGAAAGAAGATGCTGCGCTTTCTATTTCTCTTTTTCGCTATTTCTTATATTTTCCTTTATTTCCTCACATTTCACGAGCTCGATACCAAATTATATGAGCGTTAATTCTCCATAATGAACCGCCTTTTGTAGTCGCAATAACTGCAACTAACTATAGCTCGACGTAAAAAAAAACGGTCAAAAGTTACCCGCGATGTTCTGATATTGCATTCTACGCGCTTACATTAAGCTTAAGAAAGTCAGAACCTAAGTCCTAAAGCAAGGTTCCTTAATCAGAGGCGCTTCTTGATTTATGCATCTCGAGGCGACTGCTTTCTTGCTTATATAAAGTTGACTCTGAATTCTAAGTACCAGGTGCAATATTCTGTAGCGCACAATATGCTTTGAAATTGCATTTTTAATTATTGTTTGCCTCGTAGAAGATCATATAGAATATCTCAGCATATATATTATCGTTATACATAGATCAATATGTATTTATTATTATGACAGCTCTTTCTTCCATTTTCTCTCTTTCTGTTTTTCTTATAATTTATACATGTAATAAAATACGATGTTATACGGAGTTTGTGAATATAAATACTTAGAATGGGAAATTATTTGTTCGTAGACATTATAAAATTTATAATTTATGAGTAGTGGTGGACGCGCGCTTCGCTTTAAAAAAGCGAAACAAAAAAATTATTTTTAAAAGCAAAAAAATTAGCAAATAATTTTCATATTACCACCACCCACTAGTAATATTATAAAATAAGGAAAAATATAAACGATAATTCTGATAATTTTCTATTACAAATTCACATTGAAAAAAACTCATAAATATATAAAAATTAATAAATCATGATTTCGTTTAATAAATTGTAGCGATATTATTGTAAATAATGATAATCTCTGTTGAAAAGACGTAATATTTCGTTGGCCCTATCCGCGATATTACCCAGTTTCGACACGTCTCTATTGAATCGATAGAAGGATTCTCGATACCGGTCATTCTCTCTTCGAGAAACTGCATCGCGCCTCGAGTGTTGCCGAGAAACCTCAGATAACAGTCGCATCTACGGCGTAACTCCCGCCGAAAGTAGCTTTTACGGTGACGTTGCTGGTAGTTTCCGTGGGAAAAGAATTTAAGTGGGAAGTCGTGTAACTTATAACCAAGCTTGAGATTGGCGGCGCGAAGAAAACGACGAGTAAACGCGAGGAGACCCAGAGATGGTCTGACCACGTAGACACCTGGCCGCATCCACAAATATACCAGATTTTCCGGGAAGATATTTTACCAGGTGTGAAGACTAACTTCAAATACTTGAAAACTTGTAGAATTATAAGAGAGAAATTATCTTAAAATAAATTAATTTATCATTGTAATTATAATTTTATATATTGTCGTTACTAGCACAAGTTGCTAGAAATCAGAAAATTGCAATAGCAGTCGTGCGAATTTCATTTCCGACTTTCTTTTCAGCATATATTTCTTACGCTTTTACTCTTACGTCTTATTGCTTCATTTTATTTCAACAAAAGACGATTGAATTAATCTACATTTCGATTTGTTTGGGTTAAACTACTAACCGCGGTGGATATCGTCTTTTCTTCTGAAATATCTCTTACGTTATATCGCCGTGAGAAACAACGGGAAGTGAGTGATATATAGTACACATACATGTTTATATATAGATCGGATAATAACGTCGATGCAGGCGGAAATTGAAATCTTGCACCGTACTCGACGGCGAACCTCGAAAATTCAGTTTTCTGATCAAGTAAACCGCTTCGTAAGGTAAATCTCTGATAAAACCCGCTATTTTATATGCACGGCGCATTTAACATCTTAATATCATCATTGAACAGTAGAAATATATCCGTGAGATTGAATTTACAGTTACATTTATTAGATAAAACATATTATGTAACATATAAAATTATAATTGTGTAATTAAGTACAAGATAATTGTTCACAGAATAATGAATTATATTTTTGCCCTTTCATAATTATTTGCATTATAAATTTATATACTTCATCTGTAATTGAAATTACATAATTGAATTTACAGTTAAATAACCAGTTATCGTCATTTAATTATCCGTTATTTCTAAAACGTCAGAACGCATCTTATTATCATGTTTTATTATCCAAATAGAAGAAGGGCACGTGTTGCAAATAATAATTGTTATAGGATTTACATTCAGCAATTCTGATAATTTTCCAGAGAAATACGGAAAATCGCGAAACGAGCGGATAACGAGCGCTTTCGCCGCTTAATTTTAATCAGTCCAATTAACAACGCGCGCTATCTACTACGAAGTTGCCAAAAACTCAAATTAAATGCACATTGTGCACGAGAAAGTTGAATTACGTTACTACTATATTTATTAAACCGCTTTTGTTGCATTTCCAGAAGAGTACCTCCTCATTCGTGACCGGTAATTATTTCTCCGAATGTTAATCGAATTTTACGAAAAATAAATCTGTTTATTTCTAATTAATATTTCATAACGTGATATTATTATACATACATTCAGATCTGTGAATGATTATTATATAATTTAAGTTTTGTAAACAAATTTTCTCATAGAAATAAGTTTGAATTGCCAGTATCTTTTAAATTGGAACTAAATTAATAGTATTAAATATTTGCTACATACACATTTTTTATGTATATATAATAAAAACAAAATATATTTTATCATTTAAAACATAACAATATATTTTTAATTAAAATATTTAATAACAATCCAATAAGAGTTCTTACTCTTCAAATATAAATATACGATCATTTATTTTAGAGAAAGAAAGAGATTCTACATTATATATAACTATAATGTAGAATCT
>VBVQ01002415.1:0-25135 GCA_011636635.1 Tetramorium simillimum | reverse complement strand
ATATTATATAAGCCCTGATTTTGTAATAAAACTAGGTGGCTATCATTGTTTCATGTATAGGTCACATGAAATATGGCCATGTTTCTGTGAACATAATAAAATTTATTTTCTAGAAATAAGCATTTATGAAAAGTAAATTCTCAATTATTCAATTCCCAAATATTCAAAGATACTTTCAATAAGATTTAACGATTGTGACATAAGACCAGCGTTATATAAAAAATTTACAATAGTGATAATAACTGTGTCAAAGCAATTATTTTTACCAGAATGCTTTATAAGTCAAGAAGTTAGATAGTTTTGTTTCAAAACCAAAGAATCACTAGAGAAAATAATATAAAATAATGGTTTCACAGTAAATCTACTATTTCATGTTACTGGAACGATAAGAATAAAGAATGAATCATCAAATCTCTTTCTGCTCGCGATCCCTTTCCTTAGAAAGGGATCGCGAGCAGAAAGAGATTTGCCTGCTGCTATTCTAAAGCTGCAAAAATGAGGTTTTGCGAAATAAACGCGAGTTAGGGTCTCGAGACAAAGCGAAACGTCCCTGTGAAGAGTCTCCCTCTCCCGACGATCGGCGCGGATGACGCGCGCTGGAAAATACAGCTCGCGCGCGTGCGTCCCTTCACGCCGTCGTCGGAGCGGACGCTCGCTCGCTTCGCCGTGACGTGCCGCGCAATTCCGTTCGAGTGGGGATGCACGCGCGCGAACGAGACTGCAGCGTGGTGCACATCGGCGCGAGGCTCACGTAGGTGAGCCTCGCGCAGTGCCGCGCCTTCTCGACGATGACGATCACGCGCGCGTCTAGGCCGGGGAACGGCCGAGTCGCAACCCCGTTAAACGCGATTTCGCATGGAGGATCGAGATCGAGGCTATTTCGCTGTCTAAAGATATATGAAAAAATCTTACTAATAAAAATAATAAATTAATTGAAACTATTATTTTTTTTGCTCGCGAGACTTTGCTCCGACGAGCTTGTTGACTCGCCTCGAAAAGTCGCGATAATGCGAGCCCCCCGCGTGCATTTCCATCAATTTGAATGTATAATTCCCGTCGGAAAACTACGCTCAGAAAAATATCATTATATAGCTCAGAAAAACAATTACTTATTTTACTTTATTTTGTTTAAGTAATAGGTACACTGAAAAAAATTTTGGTTAAAAGCAGACGAATCAGAAAGTCTTGTAGGATTGATCAAATATTCTGGTTATTATAATAGAACTCAATACTTTATAACTTATAATAACCAGAATTCCTACCAGAATATTTGATCAATCCTACAAGATTTCTCTGATTCGTCCTCTTTTAACCAGAATTTTTTTTCAATGTAATTTTCTTCAGCAAAGAATATTTTCTTAATAATAATTTAAGATATACTCGTCACAAGTCCAGAATATGTTTTAAGTTTAAGTAAGTAAATGTGATGCTTATGATGACTTTATGATAGATTTCCAGATATATAAACTTACTAATATATGTATACATATATATACTTAGAACAAATATATTTACTCGTAGATACTACATATTTTTCTGAGTGTATGCTCTAGGATCCTAGATCGACAAATCACGCGGAAGCGAGACTGTCCCGAGAAATTAATCCGCCGGTCCCGATTTTAGAGCTCGGACGTCGTCGAACGATCTCGCTGATCCGCCGGGGGAAAAAAGCGCGGTCTCGATTTAGGGAACGTTATGCGACGGCGGAGAAGGACGTGTCCGCGCTTTGTTCGCGGAAGTTCGACGAGCTTCGAGAGTCGCCGCGCGTTCTCGAGTATAAATAGAATCTGCCGTGCTCCGCGCCTCGCGGATATCCTCGATATAGTGCCACTCCGGACGTTCTGAACTGCGCGCAAGCTGTCAGTATTGAGAAAGTCCGGGCGTCGCGAAAGGGGAGAGAAAAAAAATAACCTACCGGCAAATTACCCGCGATTATCTCACACGTATCGAGATCCACTTGAGATGAGCGCTCTCGATCGTTCTGCGCAGGCAGTTTGAAAGCTATCAGGATCGCGCGAAAATACAGGGGGCGTGAAGTCTGTCCTGAAGACCAGAAAAAGAGAAGAGAAAGAGAAAGAACGCAAAAATTGTGCGACTAAACACGCGACAATTTAGTGCCACGTGTATCGTATTATCTTCCTTTAAAGTCGTCAAGAGGGAGACGTCAGGCGACATCCGTGGGAAATGACGAGAGCGTAATTCATAGTTCTTCACGCTGACTAGCGAAACCCTTCCATGAAGGTGCGTCAAAGCTGACTTCGGAGAACGCTGTGTGTGACTTCTATCTAACATTCATGTTTCGTCGGAGCTGCCGGAGATGTCCGGAGGGTGTCCCATGACGCACATCCGTTGAACTTCTCACGGATTTAGCGGGGAACTGTCGCGGCTTAAGAGAAGTCGTTCCATCTCCTTAACCCTTTGCGTCCCAGTAATTCCGTTGAAACTACTATTTCATATTACTTTAGCTAATGGTTCTCCGGTTTAAAACGTAATTACCTTTGACTCGTGAAGTACTCTGATAAAGCCTCCAGCAACTACTTTGATACAGTGTTATTATCATTATTGTTATTAATTTTTCAACTAATTTTGTACAGTGTTATTATCATTATCATTGTTAATTTTTCAATCATTATAATGCTGGCCTTTTGCCACAACCAGTGAATTCTACTTAAAGTAGCTTTACATATAATTGGGAAGTTATCTTTTATATATCGTAACACATTTCTAACAAATAAATTTTATTACATTCAAAAACACGAGCATGAATTTCATGTGACTTGGTACACATGAAGCAGCGTAATGGCCTCACTGCAAAATCAAGGTCTAACAATAAGTTACGTATCAGAATAAAACATTTTTTGAAATTGGGTAACTGAATTATTCATAAGTATGTAAGTGTGTATATACGATACACGTCCGTCATTTTAAAAAACATTTTTTCTTACATCGGGCCTCAAAGGGTTAAGCTAATCGCCGTCTACGGCCGCGTCGGCAAACACGTGCGGGTACTCCACGCATGTACGCCGAATCGATAACCGTGACGAGATCGCTGTGACAAGAAAGAGGGGAGCGGGAAACGGGTTGAGTGCAACGGGACGAGTTTTGCAAACGAGTTACGTCCAACGTGATCGCGTGATTGATTTCGCAAAAGCAGCGCGGGGTTCGGCAACCCGGGCACCTTGGACGGAAGCGGCGTACTATATCCGTACGTGACAAAACGCGAGGAAAACAAAAGGGACGGAGCGCATCGTGCGCACCACGCCGTCTTTTGTCCGCGGCGCACGTGAGTCACTTAGCACGTGCGCACGTCGCCGACCACGCCAATTGAAGTTTCTCTCCCACTGTGTGTATGAGCCTAGATAAACGGTGTTGTTTCTCGGGCACGTGAGAAGAGCAAATCGCTGCAGGGAGCATCTGTATACCCCTCGAGTGTCCGTAGATCAATTATCACATCATTTAATTAATTAATTAAACAGGTTCGCTGAAAAGTAGAATTTCAAGGTAAATAACTGAAGTGTGATGGATCGGGGGAAAATCAATGGGTTGGAGCGTCCAAGTTCACGACAACGAGACGGCAGGTCCGGTGAAAAATAGAATTTCAAGGCAAACAATTGGAGTGTGATGGATTGAAAGGATCGTTGGCTCGGAGCGTTCGGGTTCTCGACGATGAGACGACGGGTCCGGTGAACAATAAAATTTCAAGGCAAACAATTGGAGGATGATGGATCGAGAAGATCGTTGGATTGAACCGTCCGAGTTCTCGACAGCGCTTATTCAATTTCGATAATGAGAGGAGACTCTCAAGTTTCCCAGCCGAACAAAGAATAATCCGCGAAACGCGAAAAGCGAGGAAGGGGGAGAGAATCGCGGCGCGAGGCGCGTCGAGAAAGTCGCCCGACGGAAAATCAGGAGAAATTCACTCGGGCTCAGCGAAATTAATCGTGGCGCGTCTCCCGCCTCTCGGGGAACCCGGCGGGGCACACGTCGCGAAAACTGCCTGCGTGCGCGCATCGAGGGCACCGCCGATATCACTGTCCTCGCAGGGCGCTCTCCTTGGATCGGAGAGGAGATCAAGGAGAGAAAGAGAGTCAGAGTCAGAGAGAGAGAGAGAGAGAGAGAGTAAGAGGAGAACCCTCTCCCACTCTCCGCATCGACGGCGAGTTGCCGGGTACCGGCGCGGCGCGCGCTGCGCGCGATGGCAGTGCGCTAACGTGAGCGAGTGCGGAGCGACGACGAGCGACGACGCGAGCGCGCCAGTGCCAGTGCAGGTCGGAGCCGACATGGCAGCGGATTACGACGAGTGATTCGCCACGACGGGTGGATTGTGGCGGGCCCGGAAGGAGTGAGAGAGAGAGAGCGCGTGCGGTGACAGAGACCAGAGAGAAAGAGAGAGACAGTCGCGCGGGGGCGCCGAACACGAGGAACGTGAAGAGTGCGCGACGTGATAAAGCTCGCTCTCGCGAGGACCGAGGAGAGCGGGCGTCGCGGGTCGCGCCGCGTCGCGTCGCCTCGCCTCGCGTTGCGTCGAGCGCGCTCGAAAATAGAACGCCGCTTGCGAGACCGCGAGCGCGAAAGAGAGAGGTGGCGGTGGAGGGACGGCGGAGCAGGGCGGAGAAAGAGAGTGAGAGAGAGAGAGAGAGAGAGAAGAGAGTGACTGACGGTTTAAGGCGATCGTAGAATGTCGCGAGTGTCGCTCAACAAGTCGCAGTACGGCTCGCGTCGCGTCCGCAAAATCAGCTCGGTACGGTTTGTATTATGATACGTTATGGAGAGCATGGAGAGCGTGGTCAGTTTTGTCGGTTACGTGTGAATCCCCCCTCCCCACCTTCCTTCCTTCCTTCCTGCCTGCCTGCCTGCCTAATTCTCTAGTCCTACCCGAGCCTATTGAGACAGAGTGAAGATGTTTTCTACCTGAGTGACCCTTGTATTCTGTACACAACGGTCAGAGTGTCATTCTTCGACAAAAGCAAGGTTTAAAAGACCCGTGGGATCGGCGAAACATCTGTTAGATCTCTTTAAAGTGCGTCCCATTGACTGCCTCGCGTTACTCCAGACGGATAGGGAACAGATGGAGTCGAGCCTGTATCGTGCCGGCGATTAGAAAATTCTCACGTCTCGTGCTCCAGCGTGCTGCCGAACGCTATCGATCTCCGCGCGATCCAGCCGGACGGGCCGGCACGTTGCAGCGCAGTTTGCGCCAGGCCTCTCGGGGCCGCGCGTGCTATTTACGCGCGTTTCGCGTGGCTCTTCTCGCGCGATGAGTGAGACGGCGACACGTGACTCAGCCTTGGCAATCGGGGCCGGTTGATCGGTCGGCGGGAGGATAGTCGACTTGCACACCCGCCACGCGCGCGTTTCGCGTACTTCGTATTACGTCGATGCGTGAGTGCGCGTACGCGCGGGCGCGCGCGTTTAACGATGGCGAGCAGCAAGGTCGGGCGAGTCGCGGAGCGAGAGAGAAAGAGAGCGAGCTTCGCGCCCGCCGTCGTCGGGTGGCGCGATCGGAATGACAGCGGCCGCGCCGATCAGCTGATCAGCTGTGGCCTTCCTTTCGGCCGAGTCCAACTGGCGCGCGCGCGCGCCGCATTTAAATTCGTCTTCGCGGCCGCGACGACGCGAGGTCGTTGATCCAAATTCATTAGCGCGAGGGACTCCTCCGTGCCTCCGTGCGGCGAGATGTAAAGAGGCGACGGAGGCCAGACGGCGACAATGAAAATTTTGCATGATTCTTCGAGTTAGCGAGGCGTTGCACGAGCGGACGAACAATGCAATTGAAATTATGCGAGATCCTTGCCATGAGACTGTGATCGAAATTGTACGGAGGATGAGAATGATTTGACTAAATTTTACAGAGACTAAACAAAAAACTGTCTGAAATATACATTACAATATTATATTTTTTTTTTGGAGTAATGGTATGATGCATTTGTAGCTCTAGGCAACAAAATATATTTTTTTTATCCTACTAGCTTTTTTATAGTAATAATAAAATCCAGCTCATTTAAAAAAAAAGTGAAACTGTCTAGTTTTTGGATTCAACCCTTCAATTAAAAAATGATACACAAATTATATAGTATATTCCATGAAATATAATTATAATACATTCAACAAAACTCTGTCGTTCTTATCTCGACGTGAGGGATAGAATTATTAGCGGATAAATAATTCGGCTAATGTCAGTCGTTTACCAACGACTGAAATTCCCGCTTATCTCTGCTTGCTGAAGTAATTAATAACATTCGAGCGTTTTGCTTCCATTGATTCTCGTGGCTCAATAATCTCGTGTAATTATCCTAGGAACACCTGCGAGTGCTAAAACATCATTGATTAGTCGGCATCGCGTGGGCGCAGCTCGATATTTCCCCTTCTTGATTATCGCGGTATTAATACCTCGATATTAATAAGCTGTTTTTTTTTCATTGAAGACCAACGTGATCGCGTGCACCGGATTAAACATTCCGATGCATTATTCGGCAGTATTAACGAACTTGGAGTAATACGAAATAAACGTAATATTTATGAAATAATATTATAAATAATAAAACAACACGTTCCGTGGGCGCTAACAGCTTCAAATTGGCAATCTCTAGTCACAAAAGCCTTTCGAATAGAATTTCAAATGTAGAGAATTGTTTTACACTCGTAGATTACGTTCTCCATTATACGTGAAAAGGTAAATTAAAAAAAAATCCGTCGTCTGTATAATTTGAAGTATCGTTACTCGTGTAACGAGTCGCGTTAATCATATACCGGCGTGCCTAATTGCATCTCGCGAAACGTAGCTTGGATCGCGCAAACAACCGTTCCTTTTATCGATTCGATCTTGGCGTCGCATTCTACGCGTGCGACGTGTATCGTCACCTTGGCCAGATGTAGCTTTAGAGGTTGATTAAGTCACAGTTAGCTATTTAATATCTGTGCTAGCGTTTGCATTATGAGATCATCCGGACGCGTTGCGCTCTGCTCTCGCGTTACGCCCCGCGATAATTTCTGGACTCGCGATTAACGAAATCGCCGAGGCGTGGCATGCGGTTTTGCATATGCGCGAGTTCTCCGATTTCCCCTCCTGTGTGTTAGTGAAAATCTAACTTATTTCTGGTGCTTTCGACGTTACTTCTTTCGCGTAAATTCGCAAATGCTTTTCTGCGAGAAGCGAAAGAGAATACGAAATCCATGAATTACAGAAATGTTTAAAAATAATTTTCTTTGGAAGATAAGAAATAATCTTTTAAAGATAATTATAAAAACAATTAAACAGAAAACACGCGACTAACTTATAATTTTCAAATTATATTAACGTAAGTTTTTTTGTGTATAAACGAACTGATTCACTGGAAAAAAAACAAATTTATTAAATTTAATACATTCTGGTTTTGTGGAATATTTTAAGATATGCATTGTTAATGTATTTTTTTCAATATACCGGGAAGATTGTATTTGTCCGTGACTTAAATGATGAGATTTAATCGAGTATATTTTAAGTCAGCGAATTAAAGAATGAATTCTTATGCACCAACACGAAAGGAAACTTTTTCTTAGAGCATTCAAGGTGAACGGCAAGTCTCATTCAAGGCAAATGCAACGCATGTGTACTACGCGAGGTACAACGCAATCCTCAATTATATGCGTTTGCTGGTTTTTCTGTGAAACTATTAAAAAGGATACACGATCCGAGTACATGTTGTTGTGTAATTATTCGCGCTAAATTATCGCAGCATAAAAAATTTGAGTCGCGATGCGATAAGTGGAAATTGTAATTTATGGTAATTCTCTGTTACGTTTTAGCAAATACGTTTAGCAAATATTACTAAAGTTATGACATGGATAAGAAAAACAGACATTTAAAATTACAAGTATCTTTTCCTTTCAAGCTTCCTTTTACGGTATAAGAGTTATTTTTTAATAAATAAAATATCGCGCAAAGAGGATTTATTACACTTATTTTACAACTCATAAAATCGTTTTTTTTTTAAATACATATTTGTTGAGAATAGCACCCGTTATCATTGCGCTACTTTTTTACTTTCAGACGGAGAGCGAATACTCAGTAGAAGAACAAGCGAGATTAACAGGGAACGATGGACCGGGAGGTGATGAAGCTTCGCCGGAAGATGAGGGAGGTTCGCTCTGCGAGTACCACGATATACCACCACCACCGGACGGTGGATACGGTTGGGTGGTGGTATTTGCATCGTTCATGTGTAACATGATAGTGGACGGTATTGCCTACACGTTCGGTGTCTTTTTGGGAGAATTCGTCAAGTACTTTGGGGAAGGAAAGGGCAGGACCGCCTGGGTTGGCTCATTGCTGTCTGGAATGTACCTTAGCGCTGGTAAGATACGCATATGAATTCCTCTAAAATTTCTTAACTGAAGTTAACTGAATTTTGAAGCTGAAGGTTGTGCTGCCACCGAAAATTATTGTAATGATAATCTCGTTTCTAGGAGAAACCAATTTTCTTTTTGCAAAAATTTTACTTATACTCAGAAAGTTTAATAGTGAAATATGAAACTAATAATCTTATCTTTTGATCGAAATACCTGCGAAAGTATGCTTTATCTTAATGAATGGAGATTAGATTGTGACCTTGTTGTAATAGCTTTTGATAAAATTCATACTGATATAGTCATTAAAATAACTTTTAGTTTTGGTGACATATTTATCCCTCCACACATACATTTTTTTTTATATTTTCTTTTAATTTTTCTAATTAATTTTTCCTCGTCGTAGGCCCTGTTGTCAGTGCTTTAACGAATAAATATGGCTGTAGAGCAGTATGTATGGCAGGAAGTTTCTTAGGTGCCGCCGCATTTGTACTTTCGACGTTTTCAAGCAGTGTAAATATGCTTATGATGACTTATGGTATTATGGGAGGTACGTAATGATCCACTTCGATCGACGTTCTTTGTATTGGGTCATCAATAATGTGGTGGTATAATAGGAAGCTCGATTTATTCTTTAGTTCAAAACCGAAAGATTTTTATCGCCAGAGAAATTAAAAATTTAAGATTGATTTGAGAAGAAATTATAATAGAAAATATATTTTGGATTAAAATTAAAATGTCGAATTTTTTGTTTCATTGCAAAAACATCGCATTATAGGATGATCCAATACTTTGCCAACTTCTTCGTTCTTCACGTTTCTATGTTTATTCTCTTAGGGATTGGATTCGGTTTGATATATCTACCCGCAGTAGTTTGTGTAGGCTATTATTTTGAAACCAAGAGATCCTTAGCTACCGGAATCGCCGTGTGTGGATCGGGATTCGGTACATTTGCGTTTGCGCCTCTTGCGACTATGTTGCTTGAGGCATACAGCTGGAAGGGAGCAAACCTAATCCTGGCTGGCCTCATCTTAAATTGCGCAGTAAGTAAACAGTGTGAAATCACTCACTCACTGCTCCTCGCTGCTTTGTTTGTGCAGAGGTAACACAAAGCTTTAGATTAATCGAGATGGCATCTCGTATATCTGATAAAAAAAATTCTAATAGATGATTTTTAGGTATTTGGTGCCATGATGAGACCTCTGGAATATCCAAAAGCTTCCTCTGTTAAGCCGTTGCTGCAAAGAATGGCCGAGGAGAAAAGATTTCAAATGGAACGTGGTAGTATCGGTGGCTCCTATTTTATGGTGCAATTACCGGACGGATCCATGGAAAAGAGAATGAAAATGCCCATTAATATTGATCCCGGTGTTCATTCCAGCTTCAATTTAGACCAATTAGTGCCTGGTAAGAGACTCTGACGATCAAGTCGAGTACGATAAGATAATTGTGAAAGTGGAGTAAGTCGCAAAAGTACACATCGAAAAATCAAATTGATCATACTTTTTGTTTAACGTTATGTTATTAGATTTCTTTTCAAGTGAAATCAAATTATTTTAATTGCTTCAGAATCAGAGAAATATTGGAAAACATATTTTAGTGTGCAAAAGTTTAATTATCTCAAAATTAAATTATATTATTTATTTCGTTTCCATAATCATGAGCGCGTACGCTTTCCGAGTAATCAAAATATTAATGTGGCACTTCATTGAATACCCGTAATATTAAAGGAACTCCTTTAACACCAGTTCCGACGGTGCCGACCCTTCCCACCATATCCGAAGTGAAGGTACAAGAGCACTCTTCCAGTGGACATACTAGTGATAGCGGCAGCATGGACTTAAAGAACATTTCCAACAAGAGCAAGAAAAATATTGATGAAACCAAAGACACGAAGGACGCGGAAAAGCCCGAGAACGAATTTAATAAGACGCTAATCCCCAGAAACGCGTCACAGCCGGCTTTCACAACCCACGTTCAAGGTTTGCCTAAAAACGGCTCCGTGCCATTCTTCGACAGAATTCGTAAGACGAGTACCAGCGAACGTTACAAGCCTAGCCTTAGTGCAATAAAGAATTCTAGGACAACGCTTAATTCTAACGGAGATATTAGAAAGAGCTTGCATCTGAGACTTTCCACGAGCAGCATGTTGGGATCGCGAAATAACAATGCTGAGGTTGATGTAAGTCATATATTTTAGAGATGCGAATGTTTTTCTTAGAAAATGAAGTGTTTTTATACTGTTCCTTCTCGACAAATCAATTGCATAGACATTTTTCAAATAACAAACATTTGTTTTAGGATGGTGAGAGTATTACTTTTACTACCAGTAAAGCTAGTATCCCAAAGGAGAAACCAATGATGGTCCGTCCCTTGTCGAGAAAGGATATTTTCTACAGTGGTAGCGTAGTCAATTTACCAGAATACCAAAGTCAGAAATCCCTCGCCAATTATCGTCAGAGTGTTGTATCTATTCCCAAATCTGTACGTGGTGACTTGAAAGATATTGATATTGAAAAAGCACAACAACGTATGTATAGCATTTCTTCATATACATATATATAACTTAAACGATATTATTAAAGCTCGGAAAAAATAATATAGATTTGAATTTTTTAGAACCCTTATGTCCTTGCTTGGTATTACCCGAGTCGTTCAAGGACGCTTTAGCGACGATGATGGATATGTCTTTATTGAAAGATCCTGTTTTCCTTCTAATTGGTATTAGCAATGTGTTTGGTATGGCTGGATTGTATGTCCCTTTTGTATATCTAGTGGATGCCGCGGTCTTAGATGTACGTTTATTAATTTTTAGTATACACGATACACAGATTACACACGATATCATAATTTAATGATGTCATTTCTGTTTTTAAGGGAATTGAAAGCAATTCTGCATCATTCTTATTATCTATTATTGGAATAACGAACACCATAGGTCGTGTGGCTTGTGGATATATCGCCGATTTTCCGCAAGTCGATTCCTTATTGCTAAACAATATTTGCTTAATTATATCTACAATCGCAGTAGCCGCTACACCATTTTGTCATACTTATGCCGCTTATATCGTCATGAGTATATTTTTTGGGATAGCAATATGTAAGTTTTAACGATAAATTTCTGTTAAATATTCATTATCTTAATTGTTCAATATGGAAATTTATTTCATTTTGGAAATTTTAAATATTTTTTATTATTTCGATTTTAGCTGGATACATCTCATTAACATCAATCATATTGGTGGATCTCTTGGGATTAGACAAGCTAACGAATGCTTTCGGCCTTTTAATTCTGTTCAGAGGGGCTGCCGCTATAGTTGGCTCACCCTTAGCGGGCGCTGTTTATGATGCCACGCAAAGTTATAGCATCCCGTTCTTCATGGCAGGGTTTTTCTTCCTTGTAAGCACTATTACTAGTTTCATGGCCCCTGCTATGAAACGGTGTACCACACCGCAGGTAAGACTGTGACTTATATCAATTTTTTATTCGATGTTATTTAATTACACCGCGGCTATTTGACGTTAGTTATATCGCTAGATTTTTAAATAATATTTTACACTAGTTTATACGATTGACTTACTAAATTATTTTATTGGTTGCAGACTCAACCTGTGATATTAGATACATTGACTCCAATTGATGAAGATATTGAAGAAGAGAACGAGGAAGATATACCGGAGATAATAGAAACTGCGCCGTCACCCTTAGAACCACCCGAGAAGGAGATCAAGCAAATAGAGTCTGTTTTATAAATACTTCTGATCTTTTTTAAACGGATTATGAAAATCGCCTTCACTCCGAGCCACACTGTGATAGGGCTGCTACTTTTGAAGTTTTAAAAAAAGGTACTTCTTTGTTACACACTTAATCGATAAAGCACAAATTAGTGGCATACCTGATGGAATTTTTATCGTACTTACAGTTAGACTTGTACCATATGTTTTATCATATATTCTTTCGTTTTTTTTATCGTTGCGGATGAACGCGCGAAAATGCCATCAGGTACAGATACTTATTGTTAGTTGCCTATATGTAATAGTGAATAATAGATAGAATGTTTTATTAACCTAATCAGTATCGATCAAGCAGTATATATAAAGAAAAAAAAAAGTTAAATTAAAACAATGCTCTTGCACGTGCATATCGAGTAATCTTGTATAAATTATTAATCTGCAATGTAGGAATACAATACTGTATAATTCGGCAATTATATAGTATGCAAGCGTACAAGGATTGGTCAAAGTATCGCTGATTGGACGTTCGTTTTAATCATGACGTTTAACGATGTATAGATGAATAAATAGATAATAAAATTAAAAATTTACCTAGGCATTCTACTTTATTAATTGTAACATATTTCGCGAAAATAACTCGTGTACGAAACAACGACGTTTTTTTCTGATCAACGTACAATTGACCATCCTTGATCGAGAAGATCCCACCAATGACCTATCATGTTAGTTAAATCTATTTTTGGCCGCATCCAAAGATACAACTTGAATTATATTCATAATTCAGAGAGATATTTTCTTGCATACTTGCGACAAATGTATATATTATATATACATATATACACACATATATATAAGTGGAAGAAAGAATGTGAATTATTAATTTACGTGCAACAAATATATTACTGTTGCGCAGAATGAATTGTAAATAATTTATAGAGAGTTTCAAATATATATATATATATATATTTATATATAAATATACATATATAAGTATATATGTATAACGAATTCTAGAATTAAGCTAACGAGCCCTAGAGTTAAGTTAAGAATAAAACTCATAATTACAAAGTTATGGGTTTTCCTGCACGCTGGAGTCTCACTGTGGGACCTCGCGCAATTAATGTATTCATCAAGGGATAATTAACGCATTGTTAGATAGACTAATTAATATATTGATTATCCGAAACAGAGAATCCTTCTTGATGTGTAAAGAAATGCGTCTCGTCTGCTACAGCTAATTCGTGTAAGTGGATTTAAGCGTTTAGCTGATGGAACTGACTGTGTCGTGCAGGATAGTACTTAGGAAGCACGTTAAGCAATGCAAAACTAATTTCGGGTCAATATGTCCCGCGCGATGGCCAAGAGCAAGCGATTTGCGAGCGTTTCTCGTATGTGTGTGTGTGGGAGTTATATATGAGTAATTTCCTTACGACGATGACGATTATTATTATTGGGTCGATGTAATTAGCGTTTGCGAAAGAGAATGTACACCTACAAACGTACATGCAACCAACGTACATGCGTATATATGCATTATTACGTATGTAAATCTATATGTATACATATAAACCGAGGAGCTCGTTGTGTGTGAATCGTGTTGAGTGGCAAATGCACGCGTTCCACCGCGTACATTGTATATAGGACGTCGTAACGATTACGATTAATTACTATCGCGCGCGGTCGTTGGTAGAGAAAAAATGAAAAAGAATAGAAGAAGAAGAGGAATTGTTGCTATATCGATAATGAAAACCAACAGTGCTATTACACTATTCGCCACCGCTGCTCTGCTATTGCTAATTATTACCATCTATCACAATTACAATATTACTGTAGTACAATTTACGTGAACGCACGTTACTTACATTTTGTTTTACAATCGTGTGAAAATGAAGAAGAAAAAAAGAAGAAGAAGTAAAAAAAGAAGCTGTGCGTAGTTTTCGTGGTCTCAATCAAACGCGACTGTGGCATATATGTATACGCACGTACGGCCATGTGAAAGTCGCGTGTACACACGCGTGCACGCGCGCCGCGACGAAAATCCCGCGCGCAGAGAATTACATTATATATTATATTATTAGATTATATAAATAGCGTCAACACGCGCGCGTGCTCGCGTGACATTTCACACGCGCACATTCGGTGTGTAGGCGAAACGAACTTTACGTGCGTTGGATGTACAGTAGCATATGTGTATGACGTGCGTGCACGCGCGCTCACACGCAGAGAAATATTGTGGCGATCACAACCCGGATGATACGTATTTATCATTTGAACATCGATATTACTAAATGTTACTAAGAACGCTAACAGATATCGATATTCCTGTACTGACAATTGAGCGCGAATTGAATCGGTAATCTTAGAGAGAATGTTACTCCGAAATCTTTTATTTCCCGAGGTATAAGATAGACACTCGCTGGAGAGAATTGAAACGACTGGGATATTTTCTTAATAACTTATATCAGACCACTGACGGCTGAAACGACACCTTTTTTATATTTGGAATGCGTGTCTGTATAAAGTGTTCGCATACAGTGAAACACAGATTTTTGACATTTTTGGAGTAAAATTCTTTCTAAAATTTCAGAATTCGATCAAGAAAGAAGAGATCAATAAAGAAATTTAGATTTGAATTTGATTTGAACATGTGCGATTTCGTTGTTGAGACGTGTTGTAATTGCGTTTCAAATACCGCACTCCAAAAACCGACTCGGACACTACATCGGGGTCTAAGAAATGCGGCGAATTCGATCGCCTGTCAGAATTTTTTTTTATTTAGGATTAAGGGAACTTGCGGAGTCTTACTAAAAGATATAAGATATAATATAGAAGACGGTAAAGGAGAGGTAAGAAAACATAATAGAAAATTTTTTTAAATAGATACGGCGGCGAAGCATTGATTTTTTCGACGCAAAATGTCCCGCAAAACTTCATCGGTCAAGAAATACGGTGGGACTTGATTAAACTCGCGAGACACTATCCTTTAGAGGATTATGCTTTCCTGGATATATTTTCGACAAATAGATATTTTTTCATCAGATCCCAAATGTGGTGTTCTAGTGTCAAGTGAGAATGTAGCATCGTCAATAGGTAGAGCGTTTAAGAGCGAACTATCGTCACGGCTGCTAATTAGTTGATGTTACGAGTGCTGTTCACGCGCAATAATACACGCAATCGAACGAATTATTATTTATCGAAATGTTTGTCTGTTCGTGGCGACGCTGGTCTTCGATTCTTGTGTGTAACGCGACATACATTGCCGCTACTGCCGCACTATTCTCTCCGCGTGCGAGCGTAAAAAAGGAAGGACACGCACGCCCTACTCCGTGCATATGTTAAACATATGATATGGTACAAAAAAAGGACAAATGTATTAGGTGACGTTTATCGAAAATTGAAGAGGAAATTATGAATTTTTATTACTGAAAAGAAAATATTGCGTTGACTTGTTCATTTCTTGCATGTACCCCCTCATGTTCCAACCGAGGAAAAAAAGAATATTTTATAATGCGCCCACACCTACTTTCTCGAATCGGGTTTTTCGTGATTCTAATATGTATATAGCGGCGTTACTGCATTGCGTGTAAATGGCAGGTCGGAAAAATTATAATCAGCAATAAATTAATGTAGCAATTTACATTTAGATATCTATTGCGTTATGTCGCTGCAATACGCGGGTTTCGTTCCTGGTGAATCGTCGGATAAGCACCATGGGCTTGCCACTGCATATCTGCGGGGATTATGACGTCAAAGGCGAAATTTATTCTTGCAGCGTACGTTGAGATAAATTACTTTCGCACATTTGATAGCATATACTCTCTAATATACAGCGAGGATGCTTTTCGGTTAGCAAGTCACAAAGCTATAAATCTTCATCAACTGTCTGAAACGAAGTGCAAAGAAACTCGTAGTGATTGTCGACGCATAAATTAAAAATTACACAAATTATGCACTTATTAAGATAAAAAGTAAAAAGACAGTTTCTTCGATTCTTGTCCGGTTTAAATTAATAATAAATAAAATCTCGCGTTTTAAATTATTTTGTATATCGGAATACGTATGGTATATTTCATTCTTGGTTTTCAGCTACGTTGGGAGAAGGGGAGGTCGGGCCCCTAGCCCCTTCCCCAAGCTAAGTTTTTTACCCAGGCTAATTATGCAGTTTTAATATCGCTCTAATTCAGGTTTGTCCATAAATCGATCCGCGAAACTAGTTAAATCCGCTTCGCGCGCTATTTCGAGAGAACCTGGCGCCAGAAACGAAACATTATTGCGACGAGATCGCGGTCCCCGCAAACCGGAATGGCACCAGGAAGTGCCCGACATTATCGCAAGATTACACACATTACAGACGTGTGGACGTGACCCACACCGTGCAGGTGGCCGAGAATGATTGGTATGATTCGACGATCATTGATGCGTTTCTTCGTTTTGCTTTTCCTCTTCCGCTCTCCTCTATGAAGGAGGCGAACGGGACGAGAGCGGGACCATTCGAAGTAAACATGTGTTCCCGGGACGCACGATTGAACTCACGTTCCGCTCGAACTTTCGTTCAAGCGTGGATAATGCGAGGAGGGGGCTCGACATGCTTGGCGAGAAAAAATGCGCCGGAGGTTCAGAGGAACGCCTCCGCTCCGTTCCGCGCGCGCGAGCCGCGAGTTCGCCGGCTGGCAGAGACCATTCTGAGTGGCGAACTCTCCGAGTGTTCGCTTGTCCGGCTGTGCGTCCATCTCGTCGTCGACGTGCGAGGAGTCGCGAAGAAGAAGCTTGGACGCGTTACATAGTCGAGGTGTCGAAGTAATTGTAATTGCGCTTGCAATTACGATCATAGCATCCGAAACTGTGTATTCATTCCGAAATACTTGCGTGCCTGGCAATGCGTTCGAATTTTTCAAACGCGAAAAGAACGGTAAACCGCGAATATTAGTCCCAGTCGCAAAGGGGAAAAATAACTGAAATAAATTTTGAAAGATCAATGAGACTCGCTTGATTTTTTTTAACGAAAAATTCGAGACTGATTCGTTTTAACGCGTGCACTCAAAAGTGTATTCGTATTCGCGCGCGTACTGGTACCAAGAAATCGCGCAAGACCGGCTTCAAGAAGAAGGACGCGTTTATCTCGCCTGCCTGCTGAGCGAGAAGATTTAAACGCCGCATGAGCCCATCGCTCGATAAAAAAGTGGGTAAGGAAGAATTCAAAGATTAGATGTTGAGTAATGGACATGCGCGAATATTTTTTACGTATATTATTTTACAATTGCTACATTATTTTTTATAAAATTTCATAAAATATATATGCAATTTTTTAATTAAAAACGGTTTTTTAATAAATGCAACTAATGGCTAATAATTGAGATTATAGATTGTTAGTGGGAAATATTTAATAATATTTTATAAATAGAATTTGTTCTTATATTCAGTAAAACAGATCATTATTTACTAATAAACTAAATGTTGTATTTATAATTGGAAGAGAAATTATTTGAAATTGTCGACTTCGTTTATGTATGAATTCTTTTTAATTGACTTAAAATATAATTGCTTTTTAATTATCGTTTATACAGTTTGTCGTTTATTATTATACAAGGAAAACAGATCTTCACTCTTTCCCTCCTACTTTTAGAAAACATGCAAAAGTCATAAAGGTTTGAATAATTTATCTTCTTACAAGAAGAGAAAAAGAAAGATGTGAATCAGTTTCGTGATCACGAGCGTATCGAACGGTATTGGTCCAAGTTATGACTAATTGATCATTAATTGAAGAGACGCGAATCCTCGTTGCCGCCGCATTCCGCGCCGGGCGGCGGCAAGACGCAAACCGTGCCGAGTCGGAGCGCGCGGTGACGGCGCGCGATTTTGCGTAACACGCGCGTGTGGGCAGGTCGCCCTTTAACAACTTTCCCGCGTATGGCTCGCAATAAACCGCCGGTCGTCCTCGCGGCTTCCAACTGAGCAATTATTTGCCGACGATCTCGCGCTCTGACGCGAAGCGACGGCGTGACGTTCCCGCGGAGCCGACCTCTCCGTCGCGTCGGCGGACCTTTTCGACCGCCGCGCCGTCGCGTCGTTACATCACGCACTGCGCTACTATTACCAGTTCCGCGCTCTCGGAAACGTCGAAAACGAGTTGCGTAGAAAACGCGCCTTTCTCTCTCTCTCTCTCTCTCTCTCGGCCTGAAACGGGTTATCGGACAGTCGCCTCCGGAATCCTTATCGCCGATCGACGGCACTCGCGTGCCGTTCCGCGACGGTTATTGCGCGACGCCGCGCGTCGGTTCTCTCGAGGGTGGCAACTCGAGTGCGACGCTCGTTCTGGAGGGGTTCCCACATTCGTAGAAACATCTCTTTCAATTCTACCCATTTCTGCGATTTAGAAAAGACATATTTTGCGATATAAAAATTTGCGCAGGAAAAGCAGTCTCTGAAAAATTCACACGAATAACTTGCGAATCTCCGAAAATTTTATATTCTGTTTTATGTCACGGCGAATCATGTACGTCTTTACTCGTCGTCTCACGAACGATCTGATTATTAGTCATGTAGTCATGACGAATTGTGTCGCCCGACACAATGGGTACTATCTGTCGGCGGCGAAACGAGCGGACAGCTCATTCACGCGACGCGACGCGGCGATCGCGCGATTTCTGAAAGCCGCGCACAGCTCAATGCACGTTCGGCACGCACACCTAAGGTTAAACTTTGCATAATCGGAAAGGGTACACGAGACATACGCGCGCGCGCGCGCGTTGCGCACTCGCGAGGGGATCGTGGCGCGTTTACGCTGCATTTAGTTATGCACAGTGCACTTGATCGAATTCGAGGGGGGCGTGTTCGCAATTTATAATAAGCGGTGGACGCGCGTGCCAATGTCCACGTATGTATAATGCATTCGTATGTGCCGCCGTCGCAGAATGGAAAACCTGAAACGCTAAAACTTAAACTTGAGACTTGACACTGATAGTAAATTATAGGGGGCCTTTCTAATCGAATCGCGACGACGAAGGAAAAGGTGATGGCAAGAACGAAGGTCGGAATAGTGTCTCGAATCACGTTAAGACGATCTGTAATTGGCACATCAGAGATTGGGATAAAATTCTGTTTATTTATTATAACAGACTTTTAAGATAATTCTATTATGATTTTAGATATGTGCAATACACAGAAAACATTTGAAAAATCAAAGGACACATAAAAAAATACACGACACACGGTCGGTATTCATAGTCGGTTCTTATATTTAAGATCGTCTTAAGTACAGTCTTATGTGATTCTAAACCAATCGCAAAGTCGTATTCGCATCTTAAGACGATACTTAAGACGGTCTTAAAATAAGAACTGACTATAAATACGGGCCATAAAATAATGAATAGAATTCTACTCTGAAGTTCAACATGAATTATAAATTGTCTTATCAGAGCTTTATTTAGTTTCTTTTCCCGTTAAATAACGTTGAAACGTATTATAAACAACGTTAAATAACGTTGTTAAATAACGTTGTAGTATTATAAGAGTTGTCATTAAGTTATATAATTTTATTTGTATTTCTTTTAATTTTACTCATGTAATAATACGTGAGAAACATTCTACATTAAAAACATAAAGAAATGAATAAAAAAAGATTTTTTGGTATTTAAATGAATCCTTTTACCAATGTTATGTTTTCTCCGTCCATGATGGAAATTTATTAAAACAAGCATCGCAGGCGCTTCCGTTGCGAAACACGCAGCGATGCATTATCGGATCTAGTTAAAATTCAGTAGTATTCGCGTAATCAGCGAGCGATATCAGTGGCACGTAGAACAAGCCGATGCAGCGCGATGTCATTTGGATTTTTGGTGACCTGCTTTAGAGTTACTCACATCCGTTGATTTCTAACGTCTCTCGCGCGCGACGTTTCGCGAAAATTAAGACTCTTGTGCAACGTCAAGTCCGTCTCTCTTCATCTTTTCACTTTTATTTTTTAACGACGCAGATTATGATCGCTTAATTTTTATTACGAGGAGGATTCGTTCTCAAGGAGAATTCCGGAGCGTATAAAAGAGATAATGCAAACGGTTATCGAAATTTCCGATCAGACGTATACGCCGCGATGAGTGACGACTTACTGCCGAGGCGACAATTTCGGTACGCTGAATTTTCGGCAACTTTCTACGACTCTTGCATCATACCGGACGCCGTCGCGACGAGACGACCGGACGAATGAAGTATTTGCTGTCTGCGTTCCAGTGGGGTATTTAAAAATGCTCTTGTACCGTGCTCTTGAAGTGCAGTTACCGCGAACGACATAATGAATATGGGGTATATAATTATCAACCGCAATCTCGGAACGGAGTACCAGTTTATCGCTAGAGCTTTACATTTAATTTGTTTACATATATTTGCACGCGAATGAAAAGGTTCGTTTGATAATCAAATACTCCTAATTTAATGTTTTAACGTTTGGTGCTAATTTATTAACTTATTCATGTCGATAAATCAAATTTTGAAAAAAACATGAGTAGGTAATTTCCCGTCGAGGGATTCGTGACCTACGTTGCTCTTTTGGCTGATATACCAAATCAATTAATCTCTAAAAAGAGATTTAGAGATTTCATATTGTTTCGACATCGCGATAGTCGCCGGTGCTTATCGAAAAAGTAGCCGCGAAAAAGCGTCGGGAAGCACTCGCGGGGGACAAGAGGGGTCCGGGAGCGTGCAAAAAGATATTCCACCAATATCTGTGTCGGCGGAACCGACGGCGGAGCAGCCTCGATTCCTCCACTTCGAAACCGGCCAATCTCGCATCCCGTCGTTATCGCTGAAACGACCGCGAACCCCGCGGGGCACAGTCGGTATAACGTCGCGACGGGCGCGCGGGCACTCCGTTCGAGTCACATCGCGCGCGGTTCTTTAGTGCACGCGGCCTCACGCACATATGCACACGCGCGCGCGTGGCGTGTCTCGCCTTCGGGGTCTCCTTTTCCTCTCGGCAAGTTGGAACCTTTTGACGCACGTCGGTGATAGTGCGACTTCGGAGAGACCAGAGGTAACGTGTCTCGATCTTTAAACCGATCGCGCTACGCCGTGTTAAATCGGACGTAAGAAAGAAAACAACGCCGGTAGCCAAGGAGTGCGTTTGAGTGTTTTTTGAGGGAAGCGTGGGAAAAGGTGACAGATGGGGCTGGACCACGTGGAACTTGCTTCCCGCGCCGATCAGGCGCAAGCGCGAGCGCACGTGGCGAACGCGCGCCTCCGCACGTGCTGAACGCCGCGAGTTTCTTCTTCCGCCGGTGAACCTCGACTGCGGAAAATCAATGACGGTCAGGTGGCGTTAATTATGAGACGTACTCGCCGATTGCGTCGATAAACGTCAGTGTTTCCGCACGACCATTTAGGATGCTCATTGAAAGGCCGTTTGTGCTATTATCGGCAAATTCGTGATTGGGTCAGTGACGCGAAACACCTAGATGAAAGTACCCTATTTGATTTATTCCTGTACTCGTGTAACTTTTATGGAGAGAAAGAAAAACACATGGTACTGAGAATGGAGCATTTTTTTTATATTCTCGGCGCCAGTGGTGGTGACCCAATGTCGTCATCGGAAAGGTCATGCTTTGACACTCAAGATCTTCGGAACTTTTTAAATTTCGTTATCAGAAAAATTAGTCTTTCAGACAGCTTCCTTCGCACTCCGACTGTTAGATAAAGATTTAGAACGGATATTTTAAAGAGTTAATGGTATAACGAAGAATAATTATTAGATTACATACCCTAATGAGAAGTTTACACTGTAGCTATTAATTATCATGTGACATATCTGAACAATTGTATATTGTGAAGTGTGATCTGCTCTCTAGTTATTTTTAGAGTCAACGTATTTTTATACTCACGCATATGTGGCAGCTCGAGAACCTCGAGCATCTGATGCAGAGTTTACATTACGACAAATTTAAATACAATGCAATGAGATAAAATACAAGTCAAAGTTATTTTCGTTCTTACTTCCATGTTTGAAAAACAAAAATTCTCTTGAGACAGTTTTCAATATAATTTTCTATTATCTTCTCTGAAATACGTTATCTGAATAATTTGAGATTTGCAATTCTTTTGATCTTCATCAAAACTGTTTGTCATACTTTATTAAATTTAGTAATTTTTACGGACAATAAGTTTTTGGTAGGAACCAATCAAAAATCTCATTACATCGTACAATGCACGATTCACGGTTGATCATAAAAAAGTAATGACTTCGAACATGAGTTTTTTCGCACAAGTCGCAGGTGTTTGAGAGAAGGTTTCATGAATTTGGTATGTGTCCTCGTGCGCAGGTGTTTCTTTAATGCTCTAGAGTTCAACTGGAATATCGAAACACAAGGCCGCAAAGAAATTAAGACGATTGTAGATATTTTTAACGCTGCAGGAATGTCATCCAATTCCTTCTCGCATTTGGGATGGATGCGAATTCTTTCTTTTTATTTCTCTCTTTCACCAGAATACACATCTATCCGATTACGTAAGGAGTTAAAAACTTAAAAATTAATTGGAGACTTGGAAGTCTTTTCATTTAGTTAATGCTTCTTTCGCGTGCGCCTGATAATTTCGCTGCACCAGATGCTTTATTACTTTGCATATGCTTAAAACGTGCTTAAAAAGATATGAAGATTTAAAATGGAAACAAGAAGCTAAATTTAGAGTTCTTCTAAAACAAGAGCTTCGAGAACAAATGAAGTTTTCACAGTAAGATATACTTAGCTACAAATTCCTTTTCTTCTTTGACATTTAGCATTATTTTCATTTTGTACTAATTGAAATTTAGATATAAACTTTGTGATCTACATAATAAATGTCAAAATAAAATGCAAGATAGCATAACTTTGTTTCTATAGCCTTGATAACAAAGGCAAGCCTTGATTTCTATATTTGCATTTCTATTACAAAATGCATATTTATGTTGAAAGATTTTTTAAAACAATACTCTTTTGTATATATAGTAGGATTATATAAATAATCATTGAATAAAAAAATTTTACAGTTACTTTTTTTATGTAATCATACGAGAATTTCTCGTTCTTCGATAATAAAAAAGCCTCATATTTAATATTAAACTTAATTAATTAATTTAATATCAATAATGTATTTAATCATTAATTTCTTAATTTCATAATCAATTTATTTAATATCAATATTACTAATGATTGGATATATCAGTTACACCCGAAAGAACTGAGTTTAATTACTTACATTGACAAATTATTTGACAAACCTCTTTAAAATTGAATTTCAAGTTTTGAGTCATTGAAATGCATGAGTTTGATTGAGAAGCTTCAGCCAAACTGCACCAATATGACGCATTTATTATTTCACCGCGTCACAATAGCATCGCATAATTTAATCCGTACATTCAGAAAAATCTTTGATGATTCATTGTCGCCGGGAAACAAAGAGTAGAAAGGACATGCCAGAAAACGGCGTGCGAGACAGAAACACGGTTTATTGGCCTGTTCGCGACTATTTCTGTAGCGCTTTAATCTAACTTTGTCACGTGCATTATCGCGAGACACGAATGCTAGATAAATGCAGATCAAATACGCAAAATAAGTCTCGTGAACTTTGGCTTTCAACTAAGTGGTTCGTCGTCATATTTTTCCCCATTGGTGGTAACAAGATGAAAAATATACTGTCAAAAAAGGTCAGAGTAACAACAATCTTATCCTTTGGGAAAAATGAGAGTGACGTTGTGTTTTTCATTTTCGATCATTTTTCATACTAAAACGCTAAATCACAAATCCAGATATAAGAGCATTAATCATTGAGATTTTATCAGTCCACTTTACCCTCTTATTTTATTGCGCTCCGTCGTAGCTATCTCTTACGTCTCATTTACGATGCGGAGTGATGGCATTCGGATTGATCAATGAATTTCGAGTAATGAATTTTTCAACGGTACGATGAGATATGTTGACGGAATTTAAAGAGATCTACCGCGCGATTGAATAAAAATTGCAGCATTTCCAAATTGTTATTGGCCTATTCATTTATACTATATAGAAAGCGTGACTGAAATTTTTTGCAGAATAAAATAATTGCTACAATATGACTCTCTTATATTTTTACTTTAATATGAAATTATCATACATTTCCGTAATGCATTCTGTATCGAAACTTGTCCTGTCGCAAGATTTAAAATTCATTTAAAATATTAGAAAACGTCGCAGTTTCTTAATGTCTTTTGTAATATCGAGATAATTGCGCGGTATTATCGTAGATAATATACTGACCACCCGCAAAAGTATCAGTCTCAAGTGGTGCCGAGACTTTTGTAATAATGTTTGCGAAATTCCGAAGAACGATAAGATCACCGCTCCCGCGATAATTATGTTATTGCAAATATGCAGCGACAGCTCCGACTCGCGCAAATATCAATGTTTTATCGGCGTGCGATTGAGCGAACGGAAATCGGCTTTTTACGATCTTTGCATATCGTCGCGTTCGCACGCAGAAAAATTGAGGGAGTGAAGGTGCGGAATAACAATGGTGCGGAAAGAGCCAGACTATGGAAGACAGAAATATATTTTATCGTCGTAAAGTCGTTTGTTATACTTGACGGGGACACAACCTACGGCCGGCGGGTATTATGCAATCCATCCCGACTAGAAATTGGCCTGATGTATCACAAGGACCTGATCGGGTATTCTTAAGGCATGCCTTACTAAGGCATCCTAATCAGGTTTTTATCATTACCTAATCGGGCTACCTAGTACAGCCAAAAGTAAAGTTTAATCAAGTAATCTAATCAGGTTTTGATGAGGACTTGGTATACGTGTCTTGTCAGAAAATAGTAATTACAAGTGCAAATTTTCATAAAGTTACATGAGCTAGGCCCGATCAGGACATATAGTCTTACTCCGATTAGAAACATGGCTCGATATAATCATAAGAACCTGATCGGGTATTTATAAAACACACCTTATTAGGGCCATCCCGATTAGGTCCTTATTATTACTCAATCAGGCTAACCACAGCACAGTCAAAAATAAAGTTTAATCAAGTAGTTTAATCAGATCTTGACGAGGACTGGATATACGTGCCTTGTCGA
>VBVQ01002414.1:0-25139 GCA_011636635.1 Tetramorium simillimum | reverse complement strand
CTGTATAGCTATGCAGGTTAGATTGAAAGATAAGCTCAGAAACATGCATGTGTATTCGCTGATATACATGTTACAAAAGTATTATGTGTATTACACAAATATCGTAATATTTGTAATTTTTTTCTAATTCATATAATTTTTTTTAGACTTTAAAGTCATTTTATTATAATTTCAAGCGCTAAAAACATCTTGCTAGTACAAAAATTGTAGTAAAAATTGATTGATCTACATAAAAAATTTCTCGTTACTCTGTTTGTGATTTTGGATATGCTTCATGGAATAATATTTATGCTTTAGGTACTTTCACTATTTCTTCGAATAAAGATGTGAAGGATGCTCTTCCATTATAACGAATATAGTAATAAAACGGTCGGTTTACGTCGAACACTAAAGTTCCTCCGGTTATCAGAGATACTACTTCTACTGTAAATAAAATATAAAAAGAAATTGCTCGCTACATATTCGTTTAATTATATATATGTATATATATGAGAGAGATTTCTTCATATCATAAATATATGTTTTATTAAACCTGCCGCTTCCAACGAAAATAAACTCAATTTCTCCTGATTATCCCTTCAAATAATTATTTTAATGCCTACTGTGTAATTATGCAGAGAATGAATTGAAATAGAAATAGAATAGAATAGAATAGCACATAAACATGCGTGTGTATTCGCTGGTATACATGTTACAAAAGCATTATATGTATTAACAAATATCGAATATAATAACTGTGATTTTTCTTTAATTCGTATAATTTTTTTTGAGACTTTAAAACCATTTTATTATAATTTCAAGCGCTAAAAACATTTTACTAGTACAAGAATTGCAGTAAAAATTAATTGATTGATATCAAAAATTTCTCATTAATCTGTTCGTGATTTTGGATGTGCTTCATGGAATAACATTTATGCTTCAGGTACTTCCACTATTCCTTCGAATAAAGATGTGAATGATGCCCTCCCATTATAACGAATATAATAATAGAATGATCGGTTTACGTCGAACACTAGGGGTTCCGTGATATCTTGCCGAGCTGAGAGTTTAGTGATAGCGAATATGGCTGTGAACAGAATGTAAAAGATTGTTCGTTATGTAGTTTAATTATTTGAGACTTTTTCACTTCGTGTAACAAATATATGCTTCATCAAACCTGCCGTTTCCAATGAAATATCCGAATTTTGCATTGATTATTTTGTCAAATAATTATCTTAATGCCTACTGTATAGCTATGCAGGTTAGATTGAAAGATAAGCTCAGAAACATGCATGTGTATTCGCTGATATACATGTTACAAAAGTATTATATGTATTACACAAATATCGTAATATTTGTAATTTTTCTCTAATTCATATAATTTTTTTTCTTAGACTTTAAAGCCATTTTATTATAATTTCAAGCGCTAAAAACATCTTGCTAGTACAAGAATTGTAGTAAAAATTAATTGATTGATATCAAAAATTTCTCATTGATCTGTTTCATTAATTCGTGATTTCGGATGTGCTTCATGGAATAACATTTATGCCTGAGGTACTTCCACTATTCCTTCGAATAAAGACGTGAATGATGCCCTCCCATTATAACGAATATAATAATAGAATGGTCGATTTACGTCGAACACTAGGGGTTCCGTGAAATCTGTCCGAGCTGAGAGTTTGTTAATGAATACCGCTGTGAACAGAATATAAGAAATCGCTCATTACAAATCTAAGCATTTAGATCTTCTTTCACGTTACAAACATTATATTTTGTCAATGCTACTGTCAGTTGAACTTGCGCATTGGATTTCTTGTTAATTATTCTATCAAATAATTCTTTTGGAGTTAATCTAGAGGTGAAGTTTAGAAAATAGAGGCGTATTATTAGCCAATAAATAATGCATTTATTGGAAAATAGAAATATTATACAAATGTCGACTGTTTGACACTTACAAATCAGTTGTTATAATGATATCGAAATATTAAGAATGTTCAGCTAAAATACTAGTCATAGCAAGCTTGTCAACTGGAATATCTTATGGATTATATATAAAATATCTTGAGTTTGCTAATAAATATTTAACTCGTTGAATTTTTAAATTAAGAATTTTTCGCGTGAATCTTTAGGTTGTCATATGACTATAGAACCTTCGAATAAAGATACGAATTGACGTAATATCTTGTTATAGCGTAATATCTTGTTACTAAAACCAATATAATAATAAAAGGGTCGGTTTATTTCGAATGTTGATGCTTGTGCAGAAAGTACCGCGATTTCAATTCCTGCGAACAAAACATCAATAATCAGACATCGTGCAACGAAATACTTAATGACATTGTTTCTTTTTCGTCAATACAATTCCTGCACGAATGTACGCTTCGTATGTTTCGCTACGAATCTGATTGACATTCGTTCCTCATTAAGAAAGTAGCTTTTTTCTTCGACATTCTTTTCGTGCTCTGCTACCAATTATTTTGACCAATAACATACATGCGCAAAATTTATTCAAATTTTCATGTTCATGAAAAATCCTGTAATCGAATTATTGATCCCTCAATAAAACAATATGATAAGAAATTGTGAGACGATCAATCTTATGAAATATGGAAAAATTACAGCGAGTGACAAGTATTATATTGTATGAAAAAGGGAAGAGAGGAAAAAGAACAAGCAGATTAATAGGGGCATCTTACAGAGATCGTTTAGTTGTACCATACTTTATGATGTTCACACATGCAATACATCCTGTTAATTTCTTAATCTCGGATCATGTACATAGCCTCGGAATAGTTCGAAATCGTTTAACCGCACTACGAACGAAAATGGCCTGTTCGCTTCAAAGTTCTCGAAATCGGGTAGAAATCTTCGATTGCTGATGCCTACCAGAGAAATGTCAAATTTTACCATATAATCTTTTACGATAAAATTTGAAAAAGGGACCAAAAGAAGCATCGAAGTGCTTTTAGATGGCTCAAGAGAAGGTTACTTATACAAAGTAATTTTTCTTAATTTTTCATATTCAAAAAACTTACATATATTTCTCGCATAACATTTAAAACATTGCATGTATTATATATAATTGAATATATTATAATAGTTATATTAAAATGTTATATTACTATCATTGTGATATATTAATAATTTAGAAAAATATTATATCTTTTTTATTTGATATTAACATTAATAATAATAGTTTATTACATTTTTTATATAGGAAGAGAAAAATAAATATATCATATCGTATAAATGAACATTTTATTAGAGAATAGTGTCTTTAAACCGATTTAAATGCACTTCGCATTCCCGTTTATTTGCGTTACGTTGTATGTAAAAATTAGCAAATAAATATTTAAAAAATGTAACAGATAAAAATATTGATTAAGAAAATTTTCATATAAAAATACGATAAAGCTACAAAAATAAAATAGCAAAACCAAAATTAAAATGGCCAACAATTACATATATATTCGTATTATTGTCTCTTATAATTATTAAATATTAATGGTTTATTGATTTATATTAAGTAATAATTAAATTTATTGAAAAAAATAATTTATTATACATTACACAATATGTGCAATAAATTAAGAAAACAGTGTCTTTTTCAATAATCGCGCGCTTACTTAAATATGTCATTATAGTTGTACAATTTCGAATGCACAAACCTTATTTGAACGGTACTAAATTTATGAAATTTAGTTTCCATTATTATACAGTTATTGTCATGTTTTATAAGATATACATCTTACGATATATTATATATCATTTTATACAAAGAATATATATATATTTTTGTTACGTATAAATCAAGTCTCTATATAAGTCATATTAATCGCAATGAGACAATGAGTATTGATAGCACGTAAAAATACATTAAAAAAGTATCGTTGTACGTTTGTGTTTCTGTCGCGCGTAATAACATATAAAAGGTGCTAATTATTATTTTATATCAATATATGAAAAGATATAAATATTCATTATTACTAAAGCGGTATCTTCATTATAAATAACGCGGTGCTGTGGTGTTTAATGAACGCCAGGAAAGGATGGTCGACGCGAAGTGTAATTTCCAGCGGTCGCCAAGAACCCGAAAGAGGTCTGACAGAGATACCTGTCAGGAGATCATTCTTTGTATCAATTGTCTGTTTCAATGGTCGGATGTGCTCTTGGATGTCCAGAGCACGCGTGAGATGTTCAAATGAGGTACTACTGATTAAATATTAGTCATGCCAGGACTTGATCAGAGCGTGGAAACTAGTTGAGAATGCAGTAGAGAAATGAAGAATTTAGCGTGATAATGTATCATTGATCATCGTGGAATCTGCGGATTGTGAATCAAGCAATAAAAATCGTTCGCTTCGTGTATGCGTTTGGTATTTTTTTCTTTTCCTTGTTCAGTTGTTTCTTACTGGTCTAATGCACAGATCCATTAAGTTCACATTTTTTCTCAATTTTCTCATATAATTGAGCAAAATAATTCTATTTCGTCAGATGTATCCGTATTTTGTCGGACGTATTAGATCGGGGAAAAGCGTGATCTTGTTAAAATTGTTTACGTCGAAGATTGAAATTCGTTTGATGAATAGCTTCATGATGAGAATCTCATTTATTACACGCTTTACTGTCAATAACTGTGTAAGGCTCGAGAGATTTTTCCTGAGAATGTTGTTATCTTTTCCTTTCTCTTTTTCCTCAACAGCTTTCCTTAAGCTAAGTTGCTGTGGTATATTCCAATGAGATGGTTAGATTATTCACTATTCACTGCATCGTAATTTTGTATTTATACGTAATATCAGATACAATAGCCGTTATCGCGATTATATCCTTATCACCACGAACTAATTCCACGGTAACGTCGATAGATATGTATTTTAAAGTTTGCCAAAGATGATTTAATATTGATAACATGAATGTCTATTTCAGTATCACATTCAAAAATTTTAAGCTTCTGTTGTTTCACCAACTCATTCACATTCAACTCGCGCAAATTGGTTTTTGGAGATAAACTGTAGAATACTAATTTAAGTGTGGCAATGTATTTAAAGATTTTTCTAAATTTTGAATTTCTAGTATCTAAAAATATTTTAATTCTAATTGTTTCTCTGAAACGGAGCTGGGTAACACGAATGTAAACTACGCTATCACCATAATGTTTTCATGTCAGTTACATGAAAGATTTAAATTAAAACACTGAGCTGTCATCAAGTGTCAATAGTCGAAACACTGAAAAGCTCTATTTATTATAAAATTTCAATTATAAGATTTTTCGATTGAAATCGAAATTCAAACAACAGATAAATATCAATCCATTGTTTCATGCGATTGTCGTTATCTGACGGAAGTAATAATATAATGGTGCAACGTGAGTAACAGATACAGAACCAAACAAATTGCGGTACGGTGCGGCGCGGCGTGTGATAAAGAGTGTATAACAATACAATAATATGTTCGCAAAAGTAAAGGTAGAAAGAAATGCAAAAAAATACAGAAAGCAAAAAGATATAAAAGGTGTATTATGCAGACCAGCAAATCTATTGATGTAAAAAGCACATGAGCAACATTAGGCTACCACACTCAGCACAAAATTACGGCAGCGTACAAATTCACATACATCCGTGCCGCAGAAACTCCGAGAGCGAGAAATTTGGAATTTTACAACACGATTAAACATTAAAACAATGTTACATGCATAGATACAATTAAATCGACTTCGAAATAATTTCTCAGAGTTTCTCAGAAGCGAAAAAGAATCTCGATGTATCCCAAATAAAATTAGACGAAATATCATCTTGCTTTTGATATGAAATTAATAATCGTATTTACCATAACTTTTGTGCTCTATCTTGAATATAAATTACATTAAGTATTACATGTTACAATTTTCTTTCAAAACCATAAATAATATATTAATATAGATAATATAATAATATCTATAAAAATATATAAAATAGTAAAAGATAAGATAGATGATAAAATGCGATACAGAAATATAGGATATCCAAAAAATAAATTATTTGATTTATATATTAGTCTAGTATATGAAGATTCTTTATATATTCGGAACTTCAAGATAATATTTCGCCTATCTTTGGCTATGACAAATGCAAGGAATAAAGCATGGTGTACTTACCAGTGACGGCGGCTGCCTCGCTACCCTCCTCATTAACTTCGATGAAAGCTTTTTGCACGACTTTGCTGATCTTCAAAGGTATATCGGAAATGCCATTGAACTCGGCGTTATTGTTAAACGGTAGAGTAAGACCCATCTGCAGCAAATCAGATCGCGAGTAAGATACAATGTTGCATTTACTTTGCTTGATTTTTTGCGAAACGTCGCGACGTACCTTCTCAGACAATGTATCTTTAAGGTCCAATTTGGATTCGGTTCTGAACCTGGGCAGAAATACTCGGACCTCGCGTTCGTACGCTTGAGCGAGGCGAGTGCTGCATAGTGTGCTGACCTCTTCGAGTGTCTCGGTCAGCGCTGCTAGACCGTCAACTTTATTGGGTAGGATGATCACCATGCTGACGTCCTTGTTCTGCGATAATAAAAATCAAGCTCAAGAGAGAGATTCGCGAAAGGCCGAAGTAAAATGTACATTGTTGCGATGAAGAACAGCAAAGAAAAAACTCAAACGTTTGGCTAAATTTTTTTCTTTTCGAAAATTTGGGAAAGCGAAATTACCGCGTATGGCAACTCGATGCATTTAGCGTCATATTCCGGCAATTCGGCGTATTTGTAGTTGCCCTTTCTATACATAGTAGGGACATTCTTAAAGTTGTTGGCGTCAACGTAGAACTTGCGATCCTGGGTAAGATTACGATCAAACGCATGAGCCCAATTGCCCTTGAAGTAGACCGCGTTTGCCAATATCAGTGCAGTATCACCACTCAAATCACCTATAACAGATAAAAATTAGCATAAGCATTTTTCCAAATTCGATTTGGTAAATCAATCAATTTTTATACAACTATGGAATACGTAAGGATATAATACACATTACAGATAACAAGAAGGTATCTACCGTTTTGTTACTATATTCTTTACAATTTAATTTCTTTACGTCAAATTATTCAAAAAAAAAATTAAAAAAATTGTATTTTTGGTAGTCGTAAAACAGTTGCACAGTGAATCCGTATATGTATATAAATATAAAACGTGAGTCTTTACTGGCGTCAACGATTTTGTCGATGCGGTCATTGGTTTTCTCCTTGCACCAGGTATTAACAGTGTTCGCAGCTTCATCGCCTTTAGTGAAATCTACTTGCGCAATATCGGAAAGGTAATATGTCACAAGATCCTGTTTATACTGAGGTTTCACTGGGAAATCTTTGTTGATAAACATCTTGTTAGCGAGTTTCAAAGTAACATTTTCAACTTTCTGCAATAAGAGTTTATCTTCGATTAGTACTATCTGTCAATCGAGTATCATAAAATATATTAAAAGATACGACTAAAACTAATTCATTAGATAACTAATTTATAATGTAATTTAATAACTACGTATGGAATAATTGTATTCTCTCTACAAATTACTTTTATAAATAATACTCTGTAATTTTTATAGTTCAGAAAATAATATTAATTTTCTAAATATCATTCCATTTTATCAAATTTTGAAGATATTCTCTAAGTGGCTTATTATTCAAATATTACGTTTCACAATTTATTGCAATTTGATAATTACATTTAATTTATCGATGAGATTCTGGTAACCTTCCAGAGTTTGTGGTTTCGAGGCTGGAAGCTTGAGAACATCTTTAAACTGTGCTTCGGTAGCTCCAGTAGCGCCATCGGCAGCCATGCTTAGGGCGATGTTGGCGCTCAAGGGAGAGCATATCAAATTGCCGGGTTGTTCTTTTGCAACAGTCTAAAAAAAGAAATTTTCAAATTAACTCCATTCATTATGAATATCAAAATATCAGAAAATAAAGAAATTGATGAAAGAGTTAGAAGTTTTTTTCGATTATTTCATTGCAAGTTATTGACATGATATTTATTAATGTATTAAAATTATATAGATTTGATCAAAGCAATTTTCTCACAATTGTTGACACAAACGCATGACATTAAATTAACAAATTATATGAGAAAAACTGTGTGAAGTCAGAGACAAAACTTTAAGAATATTTAAATTTAATTAACATACCTTGACGAAGTTGGTGGAAAACAAATGAGCGCCTTGAGAGACAGCTTCAAGAGCGAAATTAGTTCCAGTTGGTGTAGCCATGGCTGATACAAACAGGCAAACTGCCAAAAAACTTCTTTGTACTGTAATAATAAAATGAAAAAGGATTTAATAATGAATTCATCGCGAAATTCAACCGCCAAGGATAGTCGAGACGCTCAATGAGAGAAAAAGAGAAATTACGAAATTATTCTCTCTATTGAATTTATAATTTTAATTTTGACAATGACACAGGTTTTGCGTTTATACAATCGTTCCTAAAAGAAAATAAATGATGTCTCTCTACTACTTCGATATTTTATTTAGCGATGTATCGTTAAAATATAACTTTGCAAAGATCATCGCTTTGAGGCGTTATAGGATTACTAAATTGAATTGATTCGAAAATTGAACACTTGCGCTCGAAGGTCATAAATATAAATTAAAATAAAGTGTCAGGCATGTCGTCCAAGGTGAGCACGAAACTACCACATCCTTACAAATCTTACATTCACATATTTACAGATTATGCATTTGTACAATATACGAGTCTTTCGAGAAGCGATATGAGGATTAATACTTTCCGAAAGCCAATAACAGCGTTGTATTTTTATGCAAGTAACGAAGCGACGTTTTATGTATTGAAAATTTATCGACAGATAAATTTACTCGAGAACTAACAAACTCATGAAAATAGGGCCTTCAAGGAATTGTAGTTATTTCGTTACGTATTTTTAGTTACCTTGTTTTTTTAATATAGGATAATTGCCATGATGAATCATATGTTGGCGTAAGACGTAATGATTAGTAATCATTCATATTTGCCATCATTACGTAACGGTAAAATTCAAGAATAATAATATAATCGTATTACAATTTTTCACGCCAGACATTAAACATTCTAACATAATATCCATTTTAAGACGTTTCATATACTATACATGCATTAAACATCCCGATCTTCGCAAATTGTTTATAATTTCAATAAGTAATAAATATTGTGTTATTATATATTAATTATATAATATATTAATTGTGTTATAATATATTAATAGTGTATATAATTCGATTTAAAAAAATGCTTATAAAATTCAAATGTTTTCTTTGAGAACAAGGTAAAAGTACAATTAAAATTTTGCGAAAGAAATTTTTTATATAACCAAACCATGTGATGAATAATTACATAAATAACGATTACTCGGTCCACGAGTGTAAATTCAAGGCGAATGATTCAAACCAAACATCGCTTTTCATCTTTAATTGCACGACATAAACCTGTTTTCGACAGACAGTATGTTCTTAAAGCAAAGACGTCATTCTCCTTTTTTTTTTCTTCATTCAAATCATCGACATTTCATTTGAATTCCAATGCGGAATAACTGCCGCTATACAAGCCGCTATAGGTAAATCGGAAGTCGATTACGCCCCGAGTTTCTCAGAGAGCCACGAGAGGAATGTTACAAACAAGAATACGGGCAGCGATATCGTAGCGGTAATGAAAAATATTTCAGCAGATAGACGCGACCTCGGTTCTATCGAGAGGGCAGTTTGACAATTACATAAGTGGCGATAAAGACGACCGTTGACAGAGTGTCAGCATGCGGGTCACTTACACAGGGTGTCGGAGTATCATCCGTCTTTCCTTCCAAACATTTTCAAATTTTCTTCAAATTTTGAGGATTAATTTTTTTAATATTTGAATTATAACTTTCTGTCCAGCTAAAGTCTGTCCTTCCTTTGAAACATGAGTAGATCTCAATAAGTTGAAGGATTATTTGGAATTTTATGATACGCGTGCACATCTTTATGTGTCTACATTGAATTTTTTAAGTTACTTAAATATTATAGAATATGGTCATCTATTTTTTGAATCTTAAGTCAAAATTGATTAGTTTTCTCAGTTGTGTTTAACTCAACAATTGATTGGAGAGAATAGCCATTCTTTGGCTGTTTTAAGTCATTGAAGGGAGGATGATGAACCTGGGACACTCTGTACATATAATTATATTGTTGCATAACGAAAAAGACCAGGAAACGAATATGAGGTATGTACAGGTTGCTCGCGTGTATCCGTTATGTGTGCGGATGTGCACGCAAAGAATGTATCAATGTTATCTATTTAGTAATATCTATTGATATCTCTAGTTCAAGAATCGTATGTTTGCGATAGTAATTGTGCTAAATCGAAAATAAATAGCAGTTATCGCTATGCTAATAAATATAATATTTCTTCAAAACAGATAAAAGTATGATGTGAGAAGATTGAAAGCATGAAAAGGATAGTGAACAACAGCATCCTAATAATATTTGTCAGAAATATTTTATATAAAATTTTATAGAAGAATCATTTTGATTTTTACTTTTGATTTTTTTCTTAATGTCATCATATATAGAATTGATGGACTTTTTCAACGTTGTTAATCTTGTTAGAAATTTTTCTGAGAACCTGACGTTTATAGATCTTTTTATGTTTAGTAATTTAATCATTGATTATATTGCAAAATATTCGCATTGCAAAATATTGCATATATGATCTTTAATTCCCAGAAGTATTTAAAGTAAAAATTAGTCAATACAAAAATACGAGTTCAAGATATCATTGCATTTAAGCGATAAAGCAGAAATAACAGAATATTGCAAGACCATTAAACTAATGATGTTTCCTGGTGCCGCGTCGGGAAAAACCCATTAAAGCTTACTAATGTAACTTGCGTTATGTGCATACGACTAATCATGTATAACAACTTGATATATGCGACGGATGGGCGGATAAAGATACGACAGCAATTTTATTTAGTAAGCAATGATTTATTTCTTGCAATAACGACTTCCACATGTTAAGGAAGAAATGAGAAGAAAATTTGCTTTAAGAAAGACGGATCTTTACGTAATATAATCGAAATTTAATTGAACAATTGACGTATCGCGTCAGTTTCCTATATATAGTATAATTTTCTTTTCAACAGAAATTTTCAATATTTTAAGTTTAACATTTCTTCTTCGTTCGAATCTTTATTTTTTTTTTCTTGATGACTCAAGACTTTATTTTGTAATTGTGTAAGATTTATTTAGAATTTTGACAAGGCTTAAAAGCATTTTTAATTATTTTCTGTCGTAACTCTTGCATTTATACTTTATGTCAAAAGTAATAATTTATGTCAAAAGCAAGAAATGCCTTTAGTGTAAGTTAAAAATATGACAGGTTGCATAATTATATTGCGTTCATGTATTACAAATGTATAGAAAAACTTTTTTATGAATCGTAATTTGTGTGACTATTTTGAATTATAGTTCGCTCAAGATAAAATTGATATGAGCGATAAAATTTTACTTAGATTTATTATGTTTTGTACATAACAATTTTGCATAACATTTTGTAATAACATGAAGGAATATAAATATTATCACATCGGAATTGCGATATGATGGAAAAGAATTACTGCCAATGCAAACGAATTATCTCGAGTTATCTCATTTCATAAAATATATTTTATTTTTACACTTCCACGTTAAAAAAAGGACGATACATTATTAACGTACATTGGCAATGAAAATTCCTACATAAAACGTATGTACGATAATTAATTTAAAAAAATCGTGTATTCTTTTATATCCACTCTAAATTTTCTTAAGATATGTAACAAGTCACACCTTTAAGCAAATAAATTCAAAATAACGACCAAAATAACCAAAATTGTTTTTCTTAAATCTAATCAAATCTTTCATTTCTATTTTGTTATCTGATAACCAAACGCATTGTGCAACATAGAATCGTATTGAGATCCAATGTAAATCTACACAGCTAATCAATCGCATCGTGTATTACAAATGCAAGACAAATCTGGTTAATTCCGATGTGACGATATTAATCAACTGATAATGAAAGAAAAGTTTACGCTGCGCACCTCTGGAAATGAATCACACTGAGCGAGTATGGTACCCACACGGATCACCTTGGAGCAATCATCACGAGTCAGGAATTACGACTCGCCGGATAGCATTATCGCCCATATGTCAATTCGGTGCGTATCGATAACACGTTGTCGTTGTAAATTGTATCAAAAGGGATTCGAGCCAGACTTGTGTGTTCAATAAAGTATTGTACACACATTTCTTGTGTACAGAGAGAGAGAGCGTTTGGGGTTATCGCGGCTTCAAAGCCAATCGATCCGTTTGATCTTGTTGACGCAAAAGGAATTAACAAGAATCTAATTAAAAATTCTAATATCAAATTTATTCTTTTTCACAATTGCTAACGAATGTCCTTTTGCGATTTCATCTGGCACAAATCCTTTCTTTTGTATATTCAATCTTTTGCAACGTATTCTTAAACTCTTGACAAATAAACTTCTAATTTTTAATAGATATGTGTTAAATTAGATTCAACTTGAAAAGTTTAAGAAAATTTTTTCGTAAATTTGGAAATATTTATGTAGAATGTAAGTTTAAAATCCTCTATCGTTAAAATTATGTTTCGTTAGAATATATTTTCGCAATATACTGAAATAAGTTAAATAAAATAAATAAGAGATAAGAGATAAATAAGCTAAAATAAACTAAAATAAATATGATAATCTGTAGTCTTTCGAAGCTCAAAAACTTTCCATACTGTTAGTAGTGTTCAAAGTTAAGTAAAGAATTATCATAAACAAGAATTAATAAACAATGACGACAACATTAATAAATCCAATGACTTCCAAGATAAAATAAGTTGATCAGAACCGATTCAAATTGGAATCAAATTACTTGCTTACGTGTCATGTTACGTTCAATAATATTCGTATTTTTCGTACTGTATTTTATGAAATACGATTTTATAAAATAACGATCAATTACTTTTATATGTAAATTAAAGAAACAATAATTGCATAGGTAATATATTGATGTAAAATGATATACAATATATAATAACTAATATATAAAGATTTTTCCAGTTTCTAAAATACAAAGTTATTTTTATAAACAGATCTAGAAGTCTAACCGTGTTTATAAATTTAATATATGTTATTATTCGATTCAACGGTTTCGTGTTTACGTGAATTAGTAACGAAAAGTCCTGGTTTAAATTTCAATGGCCTCTCATCCCACGCCTTACATCTCATTTTCAGCGGAAAATCACAGAAGAACTTTTTATGTCTAGATGATTAGAGACTACTACTACTTATTCAGTTCAAACTTTTAGACGCAGAGAATAATATCGATTATTTCTCACACAAAAAGACCTTGGGAATTATTTTCTCTCAATCTTCGCAAAGTTATATCGAGTTGAATTTCCACGGTTAAGAGACGTCACAAATATCACAAATAAGCATATCACTTCCTCACATCTACAAAATCGAAATTACACCGGTTTCAATTTTTATTATTATTTCGTGGGTTTATAAAGGAGGGATCTAGCAAGCTCGCGTCTGATATCGATCAACGTGAACAAAGAAGCAAATAAACTGATCGCGTCGAGATTTGATTACAGCTCGCCGTCATTGCCGATTAGCTGAATCTACTTACGTGCACGCATCTTGTCTGACAAACTAGTCTCCTTCGAGCACCGAATGCGTACTGTGGAGAACGATCCGGCGAGCGAACATAAAATAGTAATCGCCCGTATCTCCTGAGGAAAACCCCAAGCCCCCGCCAAGAGAAACAAGTCTGTCGACGTAGACGAACGTAGTGGTCACGACCAATCGTGAGGAAGCGCGCGTCCGCGCGGCTCGAATCGGTGTCGCTGCTCCTTAATCGATCCCCGATCGCGACCCTGAGGAGCTCACGTCACACCCGGCTCGGAATACGAACACACGGACGCCGGGAGATTACCAGGGAGATCCGAAAACGCTGCAGCCGCGCTGCATCGGCTCCTTCCTCGCGAAAAGCTGACTGTCGATTTTTCGCGCCGATCGTCGACGAGTCGCGCGGATCGAGATCGCGAGCGCGGCTCAAGGATGGAGAACGCAAGGACACCCTCCCTCAACCGCGGAGATTGAACCCGGTAATATTCTCCGAAGCTCGAGAGATACGTGAAAATAATTTTAGATTTTTCTTGTGCGAAAAATGTCACGTAACTATTGGCGTAAGAATTATTTTCATGAAATTACAGTATCAGACATTGAACTTATCAAAATAGGTATAATATAAGACAATTCAATCTTCTGGTTTGCCCAGTGTCTCACTGAATCGCCGATTATATCGCTGTATTATTCATGCCCTGTGTGTCTATTTTCTTGCATTCCATTTATTAATTATAACAATCTTGAAGTTGTAGTGGAAAATCATATTTAGGCCTTTTGCTATCTTTCTGAAAAATTGTTATTGGAAAGATCCTACTGAGCGAAGGATATATTTTTATGAATTAAGAAACCAGTTCTAGGAAACCAGTTGCCCAGTGCAAGGTTAAATTCATAAAAGTACTTTCCTTCTACTTTGATCGCCATAAGTGTTTTCGTATAAATATTTGTGCAGGTGCGCTTCATCTACATTTTTAGAGACATACATGTACTCTTATGTATCTTATCGATCTCTTATGGCGCAGGAAAGACATGAGAAAGATCAAATAGAGATAGAATAAGAAAACGACGCCTGGGAAAATAATCAAGAAAGGAAAAGAAAGAAAATTTTTTAAAAAACTTTCTATCATTCAATTAATGTAATTAATGTAATATTATATTATGTTTCGTTTGTTAGTTTTAAGTTAGTTAAAAATTATTACATTCGGTCCACTCATTACAACGGATGTATATTAATCTGTTTTTAATGTTTATTAATTTTTTTTTAATATTAATCAGTATATTTGAATTTCAATCGGATTACGTGTATCACGAGAGGAAATTCATTTCACTTAATCCTTATTTAATTCACTTAACCTTATTCATTCATTATAACTAATGAATTTCTATTTTTACGCTGTTATTTTTGACCAGACTGTAGCATGTGAATATGCATCGCTATAACATTTATTATCTTATAACCAAGTTTATATTCATCGCCGTACAAAAATATTCTTCCTAAGCCAACAGGAAAAAGTCGTGTGAAGATATATTACGCGGCAAAACCGGTTATTCTACGGGATTATCCTATAGTTTGAGGCAACTTGTTAATATACGTAGTCCTGCGATAAAGACGACGGCATAAGAACGAGTGAAATGAAATAAGCATTTCGAGAATAGATGCGATATCGAAAATCTAAATAGGCTGTTTTTTAATCTTCTTAGGATTACACGTACTATTTCAGGTTTTTCTAACATTATTTTAAATAAATATATTTAATTTATTTCGATTAATTGAAAGTAAGTGAGGCGGAATTTGGTACAAAAATAAACTTGCACGGAGAACAGTAAGTTTAATACGTATTTCAACTTAAGAGGAACTATGAAACTCTATAGTATTTTTGCAAATTAATTTAAGAGCGCAAATAATTTCTTTTTCTCTTGCAAGTTGAACGAACGTAACTATATGTAAGATAATACCTGTAGAAACCCAATTGCTTTCCTCGTTACACAACAGCGTCATCAGAGACAATCTGCGTCATCAAATTACGCGGAACAGTCAGCTATTGTTACTTTTGCTATTTGCTAGAAATTCCCGTTAATTTTTAAGAAAACCCACAGTAGAAAAAAATCTTTCCGTGAATAATGTGTTTTTTTCTGAAAACTGGTTTTCCCAAAATTCCATGAATTCCACAAATTCCATCTGAACTCGATCGTATAAGTGGGAAGCATGAAAAAAAGAAAATGGACAAAGCGAAAGAAATGAAAGCTGCGATTTTTCGTGCAAAGATTTTTAATTAATTTTACAGTGAGAGATAAAGTAAATCATTTAATGTAAAAAAAATAGTAGATCTTATTTTTAAAAATTAATTCTCACTGTTTGATTGTTGTAAAATCTAAACTTATATATTTATAAAAATTTGCGTTATTTCGAAATTCATGCATCATCAATCTATATTAACAATAATTTAAATAAGAAATAATTTATTTTCCATATATTTTTAATGTATTCATGCATCATCAATCTATATTAACAATAATTTAAATAAGAGATAATTTATTTTCCATGTATTTTTAATGTAAGAAACAAAATTAAATTTTTCTATTAATATCCATTAATATCCATTTCTACCAATGCAAATTAATTTTCACCTCGGTTTAACGTACTTTTCTATCTCTTTCTAGTTCTAAGAATTGAAACTAATCTGCATCGATAGAAATAGACGTAAGAGCTACTTCGATAATCGCACATCATAAATCCTATCGATTGTCGACGTATAATTGCAAGTTTATTTAGTTACAATTACTTAATTGCAATTATTTGGTTTTTCCAGTTCCTACAAATAGAAGCCTTCATAACCACGTAGCTAACGCACGTATACATCCAAATGTTGACGTCATCCGAACTGTAACGTGTTTTCACGTGATTACGTGTGATTCACTCGTGCCACTCAGGACGAAACGAGACGAGACGGCGCGTGTCGCCGTCGCAGGACAATTCGTTTATATGACAAGGTATGCGTACCAATTTGCCACGCGACGATTGACAGGAGAAACAGCGGGCACGAGCTTCCGGCACTGGGTGGTTTCCGGGAATTTGTTCACGCGCAGTCGCACGAATCGTCCTGTAAATTTTCTTTTGCGTTTCGCACTTCACTCGTCCACCATGTCAATAGTCGTCGACTTTCGATTCCGAGTCAGTCGATGCGATTACTCGCCGGTCACGAGAGTCGAAGTATCGCCGTCGCGGTCGGGGATCGATATACCGCGACTCGCGGTCGGTAGAGGCACGCATGCCTGAGCCCATCAACAGGCGCCGAGTTGGCAATAACATCGTGACTCATCATGCAAAATTATGTGACAGGCTAATCGCGCCTGGTCGGAAACGATCGGACAAAATTTATGAAGAGTTAAAAATAAAAAAAAAATATGCGAGAATTATCATGAACTTTTTCCTAACAATTAATTTGGCTAATGCTTCTGATAGATTCCGTTTATCGGAAATTTATTATCTTATTAAAATGTGGCATAAGAAGAAATGTAATAATAACTGCTGGCTCTCTTGTTACTCTGCTGGTTGCTCTTTATCGATATGGATTTGTCAAAAAGATAGAAATAAATGATCGATATAGAGGAAAAAATAAATAATTATAAGTTATTTTTTTCCTCTACCTTAATGTCCATTTCTACCAATGCAGATTAATTTTAATCTTGGTTTAATTTACTTTTCGTCTTTTTCTAATTCTTAAGATTAAAAGAAGGTAAAAATGGACGTAAGTTGGAAATAAAATCGATTTCGAAATTAAATTCAGAAAAAATATTGTTAAGAAACTTACCGTTAAAGTTCCATTGAGACATTACGGCCTGTGTTTAGAACGCGCTTTTAACGATAAATGTGCGCATTAAGCATATCGTTCGCGTTACTTATATACCATAACATTTTAGAAATAAGTGCCCTCATTTATCGATAAAAGCGCGTTTTGGAAACAGGCCACAATGTTTTAGTTTAACGGTAAGTTTCTTAATAATATTTTTTCTGAATTTAATTCCGAAATCAATTCCACAGGAATCTACATGTCGCTGACATTTATCGCCGCAATAATTAGAGATGGATTAACTCACTGGATTTACGGGATGATGAAAGATGCGAAATGAGAGTTGCTAAGCCAATTACGTCAATTTTAAAGATACGTGTCACTCTGATTTGACCGATTAGCTTCATATAATTAAATAGAAAGAAATTCGTGAGACACTGTTGTAAAAAATATCGACTTCTTGACAGTCTTCCGTTTCTCGCACGACTGACGTTGGTCGCTCTTGCGAAATCGAAAATTCAAGTAATTTATGTATTGTAATAATTTTCTGTAATTTTCGCCGAAGTTTATCGCTGTGTCCTTCGGGGAAAAACCGACTACGTGTTGATTAACGATGGTGATATCCGAAAATAGCGGTGCTTATGCAGCTTATTGCGACGTTTAAAAAAAATGCTGCAGACCTATATCATATCTATGGTAGAACCATTGAATTTCTCATTACAGATATCGTTCCATTGTAACGTTCCAAAGTATGACATAAAAATGGGCGTATTCGCAGGAATATGGCGCGTAGGAATACGCTGTCGAAGAAACGTGTAACTTCCAATTCGAGGGACATTATTGTCAACTTACGTTTAAAGCAACGGGATGTTCGATGCTTCGGATGGCTGGAACGGGCGTGTCTTGAAGGCAACTGGCTCGAGCGCGCTACTCGAAAACCGTTTTGCCTATCGATAAGATTACGGTGTGCCGTACGTGTGTTCCGGCTCAATAGCTGGCTGTACAGAGGCGAATGAAACGTCTAGAAGGTTTAAACCTTCTTCCCAGTGAATCACTGAATAACTCTGCGCGCGCAATTTATGATTATTGTTATGATCGTGTGAATTCCAGAGAGCCCTGCACGAAAACAGAATTATATAAAACTATTAATTCATTTCAAGATCTTCCTCTTTGAAATTCGTATATCTATAGACATCTTAAAATTCATGACAAAATCATACCAGTTACGTAAATTTTTACTAGAGCCTAAGGCCACAGAAATTATCGAATCATCTGAGTTAAAAAAAAAACAAGGCAAAAAGATGCCGAGTTGTGCAAAAAACGATAAAAATAATTCCCATAAATAATTTAGAGAGCTAAATATGTAAAAAAGAAAGAGAGAGAGAGAGAGAAAGCGTGTGACAGTATATTTTTAAATACACAGAATATATCAGAAAACCTGATTACTCTCTCGGCGATTGTAATTAATTGTCATTACCTTCTGTGACACATTTCTTTCTTATTTTAATACACTTTTCTGCTTGTGTTTCTTGTATATAGTCTTGAGCTCACTCTAAATCTTACAAATTTTTACGTTTTCTCAAAGTGTTTGAAATTGCTAGCTGTATTGCGGAAAGCCGCGATCGGGCCACAGCACTTGTGATCGACGTCCTTTTTGCAGAGATCACAGCCGCAGGTTGGTTCTCGTGGTCGCCGACGATAGCACTTGGGGGGACATGGGGGTGGTTGCGGCTCGCAACAGCACGGAGCATAAGGATCCTGTAAGTTATTACAACTGAAGGATAGAAAAACTTTACGATTTCTTCATAATATATGATAAGCAGTTTAGGAAGCGTAAGGATAGTAAAGGCACATTTGGTTTTTGTACCTGCATTTTTATATAGCAACAAGAGGCTATTTTAGGACAGATTTGACTGGGAAGTATGTACGATCGTTGCTCCGTACAAGGTGGACCTACATCTTCTTCAGCTCCCGGTTTACATCTCTTTTTTCTCATTTTGGAAGGGCACGTTGATTTGAGTTTCTCCAAACCCCATTCCACCCCCAATTGTACTGTGCAAATAATTAAAAATAATTTTTCCCTTAATTTTTATAAAATATGTTAACTAGAATTTTATTAAATATATATGTATGTTGTAAGATAGAATATAATATGTGACGTTTCATTGACAAGATTCGAGTTTTTAGGATACTTTTGCATGTCGATTTCTCTAGTGCTACGAAATAAATTTACCGTATTCATATAATTGTTCTATAATATTTTCGCGCGACGTATCATCCGTCATAATGGCCGATAAGAGAAATTAATTTTATTCCAATCTTGCAATTGTATAAAAAATGCGGCAATCATTGTCATCCACAATTTTCATGCATCGAGAATGTTATATCCAGCATTATCGGTCACTTGACAGATGAGATACTGCATTATATTCTCATAGAAAAGTTGATAATTTCAAGACGTCTAATATTTACAATCTTTTATCTAATCGTCATTTTTCCAAAAAATTACACTGATTAATGATATAGTCGCAGCTGAGCTGATGCTTTCTCGCACATATGCATCTTGATATATCCAAGTGTAGGTATGTTATCTTCGTTTAAGATAAATATTTATTTGATCTTCGAGACGTTTTAACGCACTTATTTCAATACGATAATAATAACTTTATCATTTGCAATAAACGTAATTTGCAATAAAAGTTTAAAAATAATATATTCGAATTATTTATCCAAATAATTAAAAATATTACATAAATTACACTTGATTATACAAAAATAGAAAAATTTAAAAATATTAAAAAGCAAAAAATAAATTTAATAATAAGACAAAAATATTAATATTATTAATTTTACATTATAATTTCAAATTAGCACGATAATTTTTTTTCTTTTTCGTGTCATCTCTTCTATCAGTCCTTTACCATTCGTCGCATATCTTTTGCGCATTACTATTTCCCACTCCAGTTGTGATGTTTACTGAGATGGCGTTAGCGCACGGCATAGCATGCTCCACTCCATGCATTCTTCACGCTCTCGTAAAACCAACGATGTTTTCTATAATCATCGTGCTGACGTGCGGCATTTCATTCAGATACACGCAATTACGGGCAATTGTTAGTCGTTGTTAAAACACTACGTGCGCTGCAGTACGAACATCGTATTTTCTAACAGAAACCCGAAAGAAATTAGTCATCTGAGCGATCAAAGTCGATTGATATCCTGTTATTCACAATCTTCGACAATTGTAAACAGTTGACATGGATGACTACAGCGTCGAGCTGGACCCGGAGACCGGATTCTACTGCACGTTACGCTTGTTCGCCGACGTCGCGAATACTTCTGAGATACGCGAGAAGCTCGTCGCCGGGAAGCTTCGCTGCTGCGTGGCGAAAGCCGCCCTCGTAACCGATGCTTTTCAGGCGGTGGTCGCTGCCAATAAAGCCGTCCTCAGCGCTACGCGAAATCGATTGATCACCAAGACCGTGTACACGGAGGTTCTGTTTCACCTGTCCATGTCGAAGAACATATCTCGTTCCCTGAGCGAGTTCGGTATTGGTGACAGCGACAGGACCATCCTGGTGATCCTCGTACACAAGCCCGGCGAGGAGCAAGCCGTGCTGGAGGAGATCCTAGAAAGCGTCAAGGGAGAGAGAATACCCATTTCGAGGCTACACGAGTTTACAGATGTGAATCTGGTAAAAAAAACTTACAAGATCGACGAGGACGAACTGCGTGTTTCCAGTCTTGCCGACGCTGTTGTCTCGAGAATTAGTTGTAAGGAATTTATGTAACCGAAGTAAGGACAGAAGAGAGAACAGAGGACGGCAGAGACAGCAAATTGTCTGTACATGTCACTTGTTATTAACGATAAGAGAAACTTTATTTGGAATATGATTTAAGTAAACACAGTGGATATTTATAATGTTTGAATAGTCTACATGCTTATACTTCCCTTTTATAAATTAATATCCCCTTACATTTAATCTATGATAACTACATCTTTGCAAGTTATTTCGCAAAATATTACGCGTGCTTCTCATACTCTGAGAAATATAGTTAAGTATTATTCATGAAAAAATATGGTATACAGATAAAATCTATGTGATTATAAATCATTTGTCTAACGCCGAAATATTGATGCAATGTTCTAACATGGTAGCATTATTAGGTTCGATTGAACTCTTGAACTCATGATTCTGTTATCAAAACAATTCCCTCATCATTTCTTCATCATACTCTTCAACATCTTCTCTGCAAACATAATAAAAATTTTACAGTGAATATCTTTGATCTGTTAGAATTAGTTTGTGAGTCACAAGACATTCTGGTGGGATTAATATCTAGGCCGTCGAACTGTTGCGGACTAACTACTAAAAAACCATGTTACGGGAAGAAGCCTGGCTTCGGGAGGGAGGAAAGTTATGTCAGTCGGAAAATACTTTTTGGTGGTGTTCTTTTCTTCCTTTTTTTTTTTTATTCACTCATAAATAAGGCCAAAGATGCGTAGAAAACAATCGTTACATCCGCAAGGACACGTTACGCGTCAGATCCTGCGGAAGCGAAGTAGTAGATTCAAATACACCCCCTTAAACGCACACTGAATTTGCCCGTTAGTGCTTTGACAGTTTATTACGAGTACCTTGGCAGATTACACATCTCGCAAACTGCTAAGTCCGCGGCATTGAGAAAAGTGCAATGGGAACAGGTCCAAAGAGCTTGGTCGGGTGGCGGATTCGCGATCGGCTCGGTGCCGACGCCTATCCCTCCACCGGCCTCCGCGGTCGCGGAAGGCAAGGTCCTCGAGCTGTTGCCGAAGGACGAGACTTGCGGTGGACGCGATGACGTGGAGGTCACGGATATGAGTTGCTCCACCGTCGCCCAATGCTCCGACTGGGCCCACTCCAGGGCTTTCTGCTTGTCCTTGTTGCGAATGGCTTCCAACAGTGGCAACATGTGGTCCTGTAAAACAGAATATTTATCAATAATCATCGGTGACATTAGATAGTTTGATGAATAAAGCAATTGCCTGTTAAACGAAAGACTTGAATTCAATGGTCTCATATATATGATACAAAAAAATTTTGAATGAAAAATGTTATTCCAATATGAAGATATATCCGGAGTAATTGAGTAACAAATTATAATAGTGCCATTCTCAAAAATCAAAGAAGAAGCCGCACCTTCATTGGATACATATCCATGGTAGCGATGAAGAGCAGCAAGTGGAAGTCGGAAGTCGCCTCCAGAAATTGATCGCTGTTAAACTGCTGCATGTAGGTGCACAATGAATTGAATTCCTGCACTTGCCCGTCGACTTGCCTGAAACAGAGATTCAATGTAAAATAACTGGAATATTTAAATTCGTATATTAAATTAGTATATACACATATATATGTATTTGTCTGCGTACCTGTTCTCAACTGGAAATGGAGTGATGTTATCATCCGTGAAAAAAGTGAATTGTGGAGTAAGCGGGGTGGACGCAGGTACATCTACCAATAAATATTCTACTGGCAAGGGTCTCGCCAATCTCGTCACCTCGTTTCCATACGTATCTTTCTCCTAAGGAAGAACAAAAGTTTACATTGTAAAAATCATATCCAACATTACTTCAGATAAAAGAATCACGCAAAAAATTGCAGATATTTGTTTCTATCATCTTTTTAATTAAATATCGCATTTCATTACGAACGCAACAACGTTACCTAATACATTTTTTTTTCTGTGTTTCCTTTATTAATTAGCTTATCTTTGCATTTGTACATGTACATTATAAATATAACGACTTGACTTATCTTTGCTTCTAATGATAGGACTCTTAAATTGGGTCATTTATTAAGAAGTTTGCAGATCATCGCGCCACGAGCTTCGCTGCAATCTTTTTTTTCTCCCCGCAAGTGTTTTCCGCGGTTCCCGCCATAAAGGCGAGTTCACCATCCGTGGCGCGAGGGCGCGCGCACGTGATTGGCGACGCCCCGGTCGCGCGCCGCACGTGATTGGCGACGCCGTTATCGCGTGGCCATTTGCCATGCACGCGACGCGCGGGTGAAGCGCGGACACGACGGCGGCAGCGACGACGACGACGGCAACGACAACGACAACGACGACAACGACGCAATCACGGTGGCGGCGGCGGCGGCGAAGGGAGGTTAGTTGGCGACAGAGACGTATGGACGTGCGTACGCGGCGCGGGGAAGGCGGCGGGCAGCGGCGAAACGAGACGAGGAGAACCGAGGAGGCGCGACAAGGGGGGGAGGGTTTGGAGAGGTAAGGGGTGGCGGAGGGCGGCGAGAGAAGCGCGTAAGCGCAAGCGACGAGCGCGCGACGCGGTGTGTGTCGGTCGGTCGGTTGGTCGGTCGGTCGGTCGCCGCCATGCTAGTGGTTAGTTTAGTGAACCAAACATCATGATGTGGCAGAACGTTCGTACGTGCCGAGGCCCGTAGCCGCGCCGCGCGTTTAACCGGCACGCCGTCGTTATGTTATCCACAGTAGCACTCACGACGTTCGATAAACACGTATAAAACACGTAACGCGAAAAGTACAAAAAAAGTATACATACACGCACGACACACGTAGAGAGAAGGCGAGAGAGAGAGAGAGAGAGCGAGAGGGAGGGAATATATACGTATACGGATAATAGTAAAGAGAGAAATAAAGTAGGGAACCCGCATAGGCGAAAAGATTCGCGCGACGACGACGACGACAACGACAGCAGCGGTGGCGACAAGGACGACGACGACGACAACGATAACGAAGACGACAACGACAGCGGCGACGGTAGTGGTGGTGGTTGTTCCCTGTGGTGGTCTTGCTGCTGCTATTGGTAGTGGTGGTGGTGGTTGTTGTTCCGCGGTGCGAGCGGAACCGCGCGGCGCGGCGCGGCGCGACGTCAGGCCCGATGTAAATCAAAGTTGCCGAATCCGAGCGTACGAATACGTCGCACAGTGAGCATCGCCGCGGCACGCGCCGCGAGTGACGAGTGCCAACGGTCAGCTTCCATAGCGCGGCAAGGAGACGTTCGCGAGACGTATACACGGTACGGAAGCATTCGCAACGAATCCTGCTGTATGGAGAGAAAGAGAGAGGGAGAGAAAGAGCGAAAGAAAATCGGAGCGTCTGGACGTGGATGCATGTGTCGGAGCGGCTGTGAGCGGGTGCGAGAGGGAGACCGGAGATCGACGCGCGAGACCGAGAGAGGAAGCGCCGCGCGGAGCGCATATGTGCGTGTGCGAGAGAAAGAAGAGAGAGAGAGAGAGTGAGAAAGTATACATGTATGCGTGTGCACGTATATCGCTCGCGTCAACGGCGCGCGCGCACGAGCAGGGACCGGAGGAGGAGTAGGAGGGGGGGAGGGGAAGAGGAGCGCGCGCACAACATTCCCGCGCGCGGAATCCGTCTCCTCTGACACGCAGTAGTCTGCGAGCGGTTTTCGATCCGCGTGCTTGTGGCGTGCCTTGTGGCTGCCTAGCCGCGCGTCGTCGCGAGTCCGCGTTTGCCCGAGGCTCAGCCTCGTCGGGGATTGACATAGGTAAAATCCGGGCGACGATCCGGGCGAGCGAGCGGGTACGCGCGCGACGAAGCTCTCGACGGTTACGACGCGACGTGAAGTGCGCGAGGAAGTGCGAGTGCGAGCACTCGCGAGCACCGTCCCCCTTCTTCCTCCACCCCCGTCGGCCCGTGCTCCGGCGCCTCCGCGC